>JAGKTI010005027.1:0-29331 GCA_018397915.1 Birgus latro
TGAGCCGCCTGACATTCGCCTATGCAGTGTAGAAGGCTCAGAGTTTAAGGTCATTGAAGAGTCACTTTAGAAGTACAACTAGACAGCACCTTGCTCCCTTTTCCAATTGAATTTCATGTAACTAACGAACTGAAATATCCAGCAGATCCCTTTATTGGCTTTCCCACCATGGTACAACACTCCATTGCATTATTGCCTGCCTGTAGTAGTATAGACATTTCTGGGTTCCCAGCCTACAGTATGGAATGTCCCCATCCTGTACTGCCTGTAACTTCAGTCATTCAGTCCCCCCTGACTCTCGCACTCCCTAAGAGTACAGAACAAGCCGAGCCATCATCATCATCATCACCCGAGAATACAGAGATAATTTCCCCGCTGACTAAGAGCAAGGACATGCATTCCTCAACACCTGCTAATACATCCTCTCAGCATTCAGAACAGGCTCTTCCAGCCTCCTCTAACGACAGCACTACAGCTGACTCAGACATGTCTCAGTTACCTACCACACAGAGTCTGACTGATGTTCTCCAACATGCAGAGACGAGGCGTGCAGTAACGAATACGTGCACAATTTTGTTACCGCATGAGTTCACCAAAGTCTCTCTTCGTGTTTTAGGTGCGAAAGAAGGAGTGGATGTACTAACACTACCTGAGACATGTTGTGTGAATGACTTAACTTATGAGTCAGCCTGGTGCACGATCTTAGAGGACAGCCTATGTTATCTATACTTGCTCAGTGTCTCGAATGCTCCACTAAAACTTAAAAGTGGTGTAAGGATCGGAGATTTCCTAGTTTATCCAGAGGCCGAAATGGTGTGCCAGGAATCCTCTATCCCTACAGATGATAATACTCAACCAACAGGTATATGTGCCATTAACTCTACGGGATCTGCTCCGACTCGTTCACCTGACATGCTCTCAAATCTGACTTGCAAAGATTTTCCGCAGCATAAATCTCAACTGCTCGACCTTTTACAGGCTTACAGAAATATGGTAGCCTTACCCGGAGAACAAATGGGCAAGACAGACTTAGTCAAACATCACATAGACCTGGTACTAGGAACTCAGTCGATTTCCATACCAGCATATCAGTTACCTCATAGCTTGAGAAAACAGACAGATCAGATGGTACAGAAAATGTTAGTTCAGGACATTATCGAACCCTCAGTCAGTCCATGGAATAGCCCTCTTTTCTTAGTCCCAATGAAGGACGGCAACTTTAGACCAGTAGTGGATTACCGTAAAGTAAACTCCGTAACCGTTCCAGACCGTTTCCCGTTACCTGTCCTCACAGATTTGCTAGAATCACTAGGTGAAAATAACGTAGTCTTCTCATCCCCAGACCTCCTCAGTAGTTAATGGCTGGTCGAAGTGGAAAAATCCTCTCGCCCAATTACAGCCTTCAGCACCCCTTCTGCACATTTTCAGTTTAAGAGACTTCCTTTTGGTTTGAGAAATGCTCCTTCAGTATTCATGCGACTTATCCATTCGGTCTTTAGTGGCATGATGGGCCACTCTCTTTTTGCTTACCTATATGACATCATTGTTGTAAGTAAATCAGTCCCAGACCATTTTGCAAAACTACAAGTATTGGAACGCCTACAGCTAGCAGGCCTGAAAATCAACATCAGTAAATGTGACTTCCTGAGAAAGATAATCAACTTTCTAGGCCACGTCGTCGACGCACAAGGCATTCATACTAATGACGACAAAACTAAGGCGATCATCAATTTCCCAGAACCTACCACTACCGATGCTGTCAGAAGTTTCCTAGGCCTAAGTGGTTACTATCGCAGATTCATTAAAGACTATGCAAAGATCGCCGATCCTCTAACCCACTTACTACGGAAGAATGCATCCTTTGTATGGACTAACGATCAGTCCCAGGCTTTCCAAGCACTAAATACAGCTCTTGTCAATGCCCCAATTTTAGCATTCCCTGATTATACCAAACCCTTTCTTTTACGCACAGACGCCTCAGGCGCAGAACTTGGTGCAGTTCAAATGCAACTAGATCAAGCATCCAGGAAGCGTGTAATGGCGTATGCTAGTCGCGCACTTACCACCGCTGAACGTAATTACAGTGTCACAGATTTAAAAGCTTTGGCAGTAGTCTGGACCTTGAAACATTTCAGAGACATATCTCTGATTGGGGTAAAAATAATCTTGTTATTTTTAATGCATCAAAAACTCAGTTCTTACACTTATCAACCCGACAAAATCTTCCTCAGGATTACCCACTAATGTTTAATAATGTCCACCTCAGTCCTGCATCATCCTTGAACATGCTAGGGGTTTCATTCTCTCGGGATTTGTCTTGGAAAGAACATATTACATCTCTTGTGAAATCTGCTTCCAAGAGATTAGGTGTGCTGGGCCGACTCCGAACTTTCTTTACCCCTGCACAGATGTTGACCTTGTACACGGGTTTTATTCGCCCGTGTATGGAGTACAACTCTCATGTGTGGGGAGGCTCCTCACATGCAGTTCTTCTCAACAGGGTGGAGTCAAAGGCTTTTCGTCTCATTAACTCTCCTCCTCTTACTGATTCCCTTCAACCTTTGTCTCTTCGCCGCACTGTTGCTTCTTTATCTCTCTTCTATCGCTACTTCAATGGTCACTGTTCCTCTGAACTGTCTGCTTGCATCCCTCCACCTCTACGACGGGCACGTAGTACCCGTCTAGCAACAAACTCTCATCCCTTTTCTGTCCAACTCTCTAATGCAAGAGTTAACCGTTACTCCCAGTCCTTCATTTATGCAACTGGTCAACTCTGGAACTGTCTCCCTCTGTCTGTATTCCCTNTCTTTCAAACGCAGTGTGTCCAGGCATCTCGAAATGAATGGATCTTGAATTTGGCTCTCTTTTGTATTGTTTTTACTTTTTCTTGGAAGGAACAGTATGCGGGCCCATGGCCCTTGGTTCCTTCTTCCTTGCATTAAAAAAAAAAATGGTTATCCAATGCATATCCAGACAGACCACCTTCCTCTATATGATTTGTTTATGGGACGCAACCTCACCGCTAGGTTAGCTAGATGGTCCATCACCATCCAGGACTTCAATCCCACTTTTCAGTATGTCCCAGGAAAATCAAACGTAGTCGTGGACGCCCTCTCACGTCATGTAGCCGCACCTGTCACCTCCCTGCAACCCAAGGCCACTGACAGCACAACCTTAACATCAGAGGATGTTCAAAACTCTCAGTCCATGTGGTCCCAAGTAGTTTATTTCCTCGAATCAGGAGATGCCTCAAACTTACCTACTCTACCAGTACCACTAGGTGAGTTCATACTAAAAGATGGTCTCTTGTACAGAAAAACATTCCTTACAGGGAAGGATTTGCCCAACAGAGAAGTACACCAACTCGTTGTCCCTACTGACCTGATATCTGCGGTCCTTCACATCGTTCATGATACACCTCACACATCCCATCCAGGTAAAGACCGATGCTTGCGCCAAGCACGTCTCGAGTACTATTGGCCAACCAGCGTCGCGATATCAATGAGCACGGTGACTCTTGCATCTCGTGCCACTGCCACAAAGGTTCCACCGGCTTACCTGCACCGCTCTTACAATACTCAATCCCGTCACGCCCATGGGAAACAGTGTCCATCGATCTTCCAAACATCTCTCTTACAGAATCAAACGCAGGATATTTGTTTGTAGCAGTCGACCACTTCTCACGCTACTGTGTCCTCATACCCCTCTCAGATAAGACTACGAAGAGCGTTGCACGTGCCTTCGTAGATCATGTAATTTGCCCGTTCAGTACACCACGTACCATCCTCACTGACAACGGTACTGAGTTCAACAATAGTCTCCTGGATGAGATCTGTTGCCTCTTTAAAATTAATAAATGCAATGTCGTGCCTAACCATCCAGCTTCCAATGGCCTTGTAGCGTGCCACAATTGAAAAATCTTAGTGCCTCAGACACCTAGGCTCCCATAGTTCGTCATGAGATGACTGGATTCCCCAAGTGGCATCCTCAATCAATAGCTCCATCAATGCTTCCATTGGCGAATCTCCCTTCTTTGTCCTCTTTGGTTTTGACAAACACCTACCATACACCCTGTTATCCTCAAAGCCAGACCCCATCTATAACATGGATGATTATGTCAAAGTAAAATTGGCCAACTTCCAAACAATCCATCAGTATGTAACGTCCAATCTCGCTTCATCTAAGAAGGACATGATACAACGCCAACATAAATCTGCCTCTCCTATCACTATAAACGTCGGTGATCTAGTCTTTGCTCATTCCCACACGCGCATCTCTAAATTGGATGACAAATTTACCGGCCCCAATCGCGTACTGAATAAACAAGCAAACAAGTTCTACATCCAAGACCTCTTCACTACAGACACCAAGTGGGTCCATGCTGACGATCTAAAACGTGCTCCACGGGGCCTAGTGTTGGAAGAATCACTTGCACAACCTACTGCTCTCCCTCCTACTCCACAAATCCCTCAATCTACACCATCTCCACCTATCCATCAGTCTCCTTCCTCTCCGCCTACACGTACTCATTAATCAACCAATCATTATCGATCCAAACTGCGTTCCGCCCATCAACCTCTCCAGGAACTCTCCCATTAATTCTAACCTAATCTTCTAGGTATGAAGTTAGCGGTCTACCTGTGGCAGTGCTGACCCTTCTAGGGCCCGGGTTGGGTGAGGACGATGGTGGAGTACGTCCCGGGGCCTTGGTCGGCTCGGGAGGCGAGGTAATGGTCATCGAAGACGTAGTCTCCCTGCGCTAAGATCTTGCACCCCTTTGCCGATGTAGCCATCGCCCTGCCTGCCTACGCGCACTAGCTCCACAAAATCTAGACCCACCTCACAGCCCTCATGGGGAAACACAACCGAAATCAGTATTTATATCATCTTTTCCTCCCACTCTCCTGGCAGTTGTAATACATTTCTCGTAAATTCACTGAGCTCAATGACACACTCTCCATTCTGCCACCCGTATGTCGTTCTCGTGTGAAACGAGGTCTCTTTGACCTCGGAGGTGAGATTCTAAGGGCTTGTTTGGCGTCGCTACAGCCCGTGACCTTTCTGGCTTCAAATCTGACCTAGCTCATTTAGCATCAGCCCTAGACTCTCAACGCCGAGTCATCAAAGTCCAACACATTATGTTACCTAAATGAAGTAACTTACACTCTGAACAACTTCACTGGCATCTTAAACCAACACCTCTCCAATCTCAACGTTGTTTCTCAGATCTTTTGTCTCATACTCAACATGGATAATCTCCAACTAGCCATTGACTCTCTACTCTCTCAGGCCACTACCTTGGTTCGTATCCTAGTCGATGCTATTAATGGACTTGTCACTGCAGACTAAGTACCTATTTCAGCTCTCCGCTCTGTATTAGAATGGGCCCACTCTACTTTCAGTTTATCCCCAGTACTCCCCTACTCCTCACTCGAATATTACTATCCAGTTCTAGAGGCCACTCTTCTCACCACATACGTCGTCGTCCATATCCCTCTACGTTCTGCCATCACCTTCAACCTTTTCCACATCATTCCCTTCCCCTTCCGATACAACAACCCCTTATTTCAAGCCTCTGTTCCTTCAGAATATTTCCTCCTCTCACATGACCATCTTTCAGTTGCCTTCCTTTCTACCACAGACCTCCAGCAGTGTTCGTCCCTCACCCCTACCTCTCGTCTCTGTGCTGCCCACCACTATCCTCCCTAGCAGTGCTACACTCTGTGAGTCTCCTTTAGTTCGTAACCATTCCATATACACAACCTGTTCCTTTGTTCCAGCTCCTGTACTCCCAGTCCACCATGCTCACCTCAATCACGTCCAGTACTTCTTCTTTACTGTTCCCATCTCTGTCACCATCATGTGTCCTGATTCTTTGGTCCGCTCCGTACCTGCTAGTGGTCTCTACAAAGCACCGGACTATTGTACCGTCAAATCAGAGTCAGTCATCACTTATGCCACTCGCTATCACCAATCAGTCCGTAAACACTCCTATGACATCTTCCAACCAATTGACATGCCTTCCAACCTGCCATCTACTAACATTACCGTTATCTCCCCCAACATGCGTATGCTAACATTCCTCAACGACAATGACTTCATTATGGATCAATTTTCTCTGGCCTTCAGCCGTTCATGGGTTCATCCAACCGTTGTGTTTCCCCCTGTGGTCATCTCTTTCATAGGTTTTCTCCTTGTCCTCTGTGCAGTGCACTGTTGTGTCCGGAAAATGGAACACAGACTACAGGAAATCAGAATCGCTACTGGCATAGTACGCCCTACCCAAGACATTGAAACTACCCGTCATTAGTGCCCTCGCATTCAGTGACTACCATTGCCACCTGATAAGTTGCATAAACTGTGGACAGAAAAGTCCCACCGGCAAATGTTGGCATATCTCTGATACAGTAATGTGTGACATAGAAACTAACATAGAAAACAAAAAACAAAACAGAAAAAATGGAAAGACATGTGTACCCTATTTCACAAGAGTTATCTACAGTACTTGTATAGATATAAGAACATGCGTGAACGCATACTCTATTTACTCCTTGTATCATATTTCAACATGACTCTTTGTGTATCTTATATCAACCTACCTCCCCTTGTAATAATGTATATCCCTAGTTTACATCCCCTTGACATGTCCATGTCCTCCCTCCAACCCCTGTGTCATATTTACTCCCTACCATCCCCTGTATCATATTCCCTCCCTCCCTCAACTGTTTCATACTTGCCCTTTGTACAGATCTCCCGCCTACCTTTGTCATATGAACCACCCCATATAACTCCTCTCTAGTGTCAGGAAACACCATCTCACCCACCCAGGGATTGTACCATTCCCCATTCCCTTTATATGTATGTATTATGCCCGTTATGTATATGTATATATGCCCCCCCCCCACTGTGTGCCCCCGCTAGAACTGCAGAAGTCATCAGCATTCCCAGGCTTGACCAGCCAACTCGAAACATATGTACAGTCAGTCGAGGGCTAACTTCTATTCGGGCAGCATATTGTCTCCGTGCTCCACAATTAAAGGCTATAAATAGCTACTCCAGGACTCTCCTTCCACCATCAAGAGGGTGTAACACACAAACATCAGGTGATTTCATTACTATAATGAGGCAAATTAGCCGAATATTATATGACACGAAGAAATAGATGTGAAAATTGTAAATTGCTCCATTATATTAAGCTAAATAATATAAAGGAAGTAAAACGAGAATATTTTTGCAATATATATTATGGTAAATTAAAATCTATAATAAATCATTAGCACATACAGCTCTTCTCAACATGGTGGAGTCAAAGGCTTTTTGTCTCATTATCTTTCGTCCTCTCACTGGCTACCTTCAACCTGTCTCTTGGCCGCACTGTTGCATCTTTATCTCTTTTCTATCGCTACTTCAATGGTCACTGCTCCTCTGAACTATCTTCTTGCATCCCTCCACCTCTACGACGCGCGTAACACCCGTCTTGCAATCAACTCTCATCCCTTTTCTGTCCAACTCTCTAATGCAAGTGTTAACCGTTACTCCCAGTCCTTCATTTATGCAACAGGTCAGCTCTGGAACTGTCTCCCTCTGTCTGTTTTTCCTACTTCCTAATATCTCCAGTCTTTCAAACGCAGTGTCCCTTCTTCCTTGCATAAAAAAAAGTTCTAATAATATTAGATATAATTATCCCAAGAAATGCTATGAACCAAAAGTAACCAGAAAAGTAATATTTAGATACTCTGCAGTATGTAAAAGTTATGGCCATACCACAGTAATGTCAGTGCTCCGGTAGGGAACCTAAATTTATCAGGTGTTCATGGGCTACAAACTCGCTGCCGTGTACATACCGTACATGTTGTAGGATGGGACCTTTCTGTAAGGATGAGTTGGGGAATCACAGCCTAAGAGAAGCGGCACTTGACCACTTCCAACGTGACAGAAAACAGAATGTTAATTCATTGACAACATATATAATCATATTAATATGCTCGGCGGGGTAAGAACCCATGGTGAGGTGATGGGTGGTGATGGACACCAAGGAAAAGTGGAGGATGTGAAAGTGTAGGGTGGGCTAAACCATCATCAGAAAGTGAATGGTGGCGGAGTTAGGGATAAAGAACACTTGTAAGAAGTTATCATCCTGGCATTATGTGTCCCCAGAACGATGATGACAGACTGAGAGGAAGTAGTACAGCCTCACGAGCCTGTGTTGGAAGGTTACCCTACATACCGGATGGCCAAGTCCAAAGAAAATGCTAAACGCTGGGTGAACACAAAACGAAGTCGTTGGTTGGTCATCAAATAACCGTCTTGAACCTCCCAGATGCAATGCAACAACTGACATGATCGAGAAAACCACTCTCCTAATTGGAAATTACAGCAATAACTCGCCCATTGCTCCATTCTGTTTTAGGGTCTTCGTACTGATGCCACAGCTCTTCCATAACAAGACTCATCCAAGAGCAAACATCACAGAAAATTTTGTCATCTAAGGTGGGTTGAAATGTGAAAAAGAGGTGAAAATTACATCCTATTTGAGGAAGCAAGGGTCTTGCACATGTGAACAAGCAATCCAGGCAAACGATGTGGCAAGGATTTTTGGCAGCAAGATGAAACAGGGGAAGGTCGACATGTCAAAGAGATTCCTGTCAGCTGAGTCATCACATGGAGTCCTTGACATGACAGAATAAAAATGGAACATCTGAGGGGCAAGCACTCGGCTGCAAGACAGGCAAGTGCCCAAAACTTGACGGAAACTAATTGCTACCCAGTCCTGTCATATATGACAGGATAACTGGAAATATGATGTGTAGGAAGGCAATCCACACAAGGAGAGGCAGGACCGTCAGGCCTGGATGCAAAATCTTGAAGAGTAATCCTCAGCAGCAGCATGTTGCCTCACTACCTAGGAAACTGGCTCCATATCAGTACAACACTGAGACACAGACGGCTTGCAGACTAATCCCCGCTGATAGTCTTTGGTACAGCCTTATAGGGTTATGGGAACTTTAAAAGCGGATTACAGGAAAAGTGGTGAAAGATTATGTTATGCAGGCAGTTGACAACCTCCAAGTGTGCGCAGGCTAGCAGCCAGGAAGTGAGGCAACAGTTCACTCTACGCAGAAAATCACTGAGGAGGATTGTCATGCAGTATTATTAGTTGATGCCTCAGATGCATTAAACTCTATGACTCGAGAGGCAGTGTTGCACAGCATAAAAATTAAATGCCCACCATTTGCCCAGTATGTGGCAAATACCTACAAACGACCAGCAAAACTTCACTTTATGAGTAGGACAACTGATAATGTCGATGATATCCAGTCCACAGAAGTAAATACCCTGGGGTACCCCGTGGCCATGGCTATGTTTATACCCCTGGCTACGACAGTGCTGCAACAGCCGGTTAAATACTAGTCGACTAGTGTAAAACACATAGTTTATGCAGATTATCTCACAGGTGCTAGCAAGGTGGAGGATGTGAGGAAATGATCGGACCTTCTATCATCTCGAGGCCTGGGAACAGGTTATATCCTTAATGGAAGTAAGTCCATCTTGATCCGGGAAACCAGCTTACTATCAAGATGCACGGAAAACCCTCAGAGCCAACGGTGACAGTGACAAACGAAGGTAAAGGCATGGGGAAAAGAAATGCATTTACTATCGAACCACGCAAAAACTAATTCCCATGCAGCATACACCGCATTTACATACGAGTAAATGGAAAGCATACATACGAGTAAAATGGAAAGCACAAATGTGCCTTCATGATCCGGATCACCCTCGACAAAGAATTGCTGCAACAACAGCTTGAACGTGCTATCAGAGAATCATTCCTCCCATCACTGACCAATGGCCACATCCTCACACCAAAAAAGGGGGATGTTCTAACACTACCACCCAGGATGGGAGTCCCTGACAATATAAATCCAGCAACGATGGCAGGCTGTGAACACAGAAATTCACTTAGGATCACCGACTCTTTGTCACGGAAAATTTGTGCACAGGTTGATATAAGTGAAATCGACAAACATCGACAGAAAGAAATACAAACACATAAGCAGAGTGGGAAGTACAACAGAAAGACCACCCGCAGTATAACTTGAATATCTCACACCAGACCAGCACAGAAGAGTCGAGAGGACGCAGGAGGTTGAGGCTGAGGCATCGAATTGGTTGACGACCCTACTTCTCAAGTCAACAATTTATAGATGCCATAGCCTTTGAGATGTGAGTAGTCAATAGAAACCTACCTCAGCAATGTGCCTGTGGCATTGTCTTTGATGGTTTGAAAACTAGGAGGGTCTGTGTGCATTTAGCAGGATGAAATATCTGACCTCACTCCAATGATGCTCCAGGAAATTTGACATGAAGTCACCACAGAGCCAGCTGTGCTCCCTTTAGACGGAGAGCACTTTATTCACAGAACGTGAAACACATTAAATGATGCCCAGGTGGATGTAGGTGCTTAGCTTCTAGACAAATGGGAAGAAGGCTTTCTTTGGCATTTGGCTATATGATCCTATAGCAGAATGTCACCCTGAACTCTCTCGAGGCTGCACACCACATGAATGGACAAGAAAACAACAGAAACTATTACGAAATCATTCAACACGTAGAGCACAGTATTCACTCCCTTGGTGTTCACAACATCAGGTGGAATGGGTTCAGAGGAGAAGAGACTCTACTCGAGGCTGGCGAAGGTGCTCACTGAGAATAAGTATCAACCACAAGGATCTGTTTTGGCCTGGATGAGATGTCGACTGTCTTTCTCCCTCGCAGGTCTTCACTCTTATCCTCAGGGTCATAAGATCATCAACCTCCAGACCTGTTTCTCTGGTGGGTTTGAAATACCAAGCTACTGTGGCAAAGACCCGCATTGATTAGCGATTTCAATAGATTAATGTTTTAATTAACACTATAATACTGGTTATAAAATACAATGCAAATAAAAATAGTCGTTGGCGTGTCTGGGGCGAACGGACTGTATCATAAAGGTTAGTGTTGAGTTTCACATTACAACTCCAAGTGGTGAATTATATTATGTAGGTTGGTGATAGTCTTCACACAAATTTCCGAGTGGATATTGATGTAAAAAAAAAAAAAAAAGCAGCAGAAGCAGCAGCAGCATTACTTTTTCAGTGGTAGATTTTTTTTTTTATGTGTCCGACTCTGGGCATAGGCTTCACAGCCTGCTATCATGGCCCAGCAGTCCTCCTACATACCATGTCACCACTTCGGCGCTAACACCCACCGTCCATATTGAATACATGCCAGGGCTGTCTCATACAGGACTGGTGTATTGGTATTAGCGGGGGTATTTTTACGAAATGTCGGCGGGTCTTCTGGTAGATCAGTAAAGCCTGATTTGCTGAATTTCAAATCCTTAAACTGTTCCCTGCCCCAGCGAGGATTCGAACCTGGGTCCGTGGGACCGGGTGCCAGCACTATCCACTAACTCGATGTAGAACTGCCATTTTATAACTATACAGAAAGAGAAATTAAAATGTTTCCTGACCTGGAAATGAAGAATATTGCTCAACAGGATTGCAGCCTTCTAACCAATCTCAGGGTGGAGGGGAAAAAACATTGCCCCCTTAATACCGGCAAGCATGGGGGTGAAAATGAAGATAGTGATAAGGATTATAGATCCATCGCTTCACCATCTCTGAGAAAAATTCAGAATGCTTTGTTTCTCCGTTCTGGGTGTGCGCAGGATCCAGGAAAAATAAACACACAGAAAGTGAGAGTTGTTAATAATAAACGTAAGAGGATGGAAATAGTGAATGTGATTAAAGATGAGAGGTACGGCCTGATGGCGTTGTGTGAGACCACGATGAGAGGGAGTGAAGTGGATGAGTGGGAGGGCATGAAGTAAAGCAGACGTGCAGGAGTAGTCAGAATAAAGACCGAGTAGCTTTGCTGATGAGCAATGAATAGCAGGAAGGTATTCAAGATTATAGATTTATTAGCTCGATGTAAATGTATGCCAAGTTTAAGCTTAAGTTAGTAAAATGGCATTTATCACTGTATTTACATTCTATAATTATGCAGATAAAAAAGAGAACGTGTCTGGGAAATAATTTAGTGAAATGAAAGGACGGATGCCCCGAAATTATTGTGCGTCTGTATAGGGAGACCTGAATGGGAGTGACGACACCGACCTTATAAGTGATGTAACTGATCATTCTGGTGTCATGACAGAACGATAGTGGACAGTAACTGAAGGACACATGCAAGGAAACTAGGTTTTGCATTTGTGATTTATTCTTCAGGCACAATGAATCACACTAACATAGGTGGTACAAAACGATGGGAGAGATTGTTGACTGGAGCACAATTAATTAAGCGCTTGTAAAGATGATGACATTTAGGAGTGCTGTTGACTAAGGAGTGACGAGTGGATGATGCCTGTGGTTTTTCTGATCATATGCCTCCGGTATGGAAGGTAAAAAGGAGGAGAGCTTCGTGGACAGGAGGCAAGAGAGGTACAGTATACAGAGTGAAAGACCTGAACTGGTGAGCTGAGGAACAAAAACATTGTCATTATGACAATGAGATTAATGTAAAGTACAGTATAATTGTTGAGGAGTTAAGTGTCAATCAACTGGATACAAGCGACCAAGGATAACTGTTGAGTACATAAAGAGAGGATGTGGTTAGGAATGATAAAACTGGGTGAGTTGTGTCACGAATTTTCTACATTGTAACGTTGTGTTGAGTGAGTCGTGACATCGTCCCGTAAATTTCAATTGTCTGATGGCGCGGCGGTAGCCGTTACACGCCGGCGCGGCGCGCGCACCTCCCACGCTCGTCGCGCCCCGATTTGAATCAGAGCTCAGTTTGCTTGTAGACGCGGCGCGACGCGGGACGCCTCTCAAAGGCTCTGTGCTTTTCTAGCGTTTTTCAGATTTCAGCTTGTATTGGCGTGTCTCCTGCAGCCCCACCCACTTTGGTGATCGTCACAGCAGCTCTGTTTCATCCATACCGATCAGTATTTTCTGGTTTTTCCCTAGGCTAAGCTTTTTGAAATATTTAGCCGTTATCTGAGTGTTTCAGCGAGTGAGTGGATTCCTTTATTTGATTTGAATTTCATGTAACGTAAATTCATTTCTTTGTAATTAATAAATTCACAGTTCTTTTCTTGAGCTTTGTTAAAGTTGTTAACTGTGTTTAATTAGTCCACTCTGTTATTTAATACAGTTTGCTACTCTGCGTTAGCACAACTTTTGAATTAAATCACGGCCAGTACTTAGGCCAGCTTTGAATCACTATAAATCCGTTGTGCTAGCTGGGAGTTGGCTCAGCCAAGAGCCTGTTATTATTATTATTATAATTTTTTTTGATTGTTGGGGGGGGAGAAGAAACTTTCTCGTAGGCCAACGGTACAATATTGCAGCTCTGCTGCGTGCCGTTAAGGAAGTTTGTAATTCTCGACCCTAGAGAATTGACATAGCACACTTAGCTATACATTGTATACCAATTATACAATATTTCATTATTTCTTGGGAATACTTAAATTTCCCCTGACATCTGGCGACACGCCAGGGTAAAAGTCTCATTTTCCCCTGACATCTGGCGACACGCCAGAGCAAAGTCTCATTTCCCCTGACAAGTTGCAAGGTTAACACCTAAGTAAAGTCCCGCTTGGGAAGAAAAAGTTGAAAGAGCAATGAAGGAAAAGAGAAAAGAAAAATACAAAGTGGATAGGTGGATGCAAGAAGTGGGTCAAAAATGGGGGTAGTGTACGTTACTAAGAGTAAGGCACATGTAACATTACGGCTCAGGGCTTTCCATCCAACTTCCCTCCAGTTTTTGTGGAGCCTTCCCTCTCCTGAAATCTTTAAAGGACTCTTAGACCAGCATTTACTCACCCATGGAAAAAATAACATTCACAGGATATTCTCTCTTCATTATGGTTTACCATATCATTTCAATCTCCCCTCCAATCACTTCTATCTATCATGCGAGTATTTGACATTACAACAAAGGGTATATGTTCGCATGGTTGTGAACACAGTACCGTGTGTGAAAATCACACACAGCTCCAGATTACCATTAAGTTCTGTAGATACATTTATTTCACTCACTTATCGTGTATTTGTTAATTTTCGCTATCACTTTTAATGATAATAAATTCATACAACAGCTTACTCTAGAACTACTTTCATTTTCACCAAAAATATTGCCTTAATTTACACTGTTGCACAGATGAGCTAATAATTACTTGGGTTTCCATCACTGATTTTATCTTTCACTATTACAGATAACTTTCTTCGTGCACTAGGAAATGCTAATATGACAAAAAAAAAAAAAAACATTTCTGTATTTAACACTTATCACAAATATTATTTTCGTTTTATTTGTTTCTCATGAATTCATTTAATATCTTATTTCTCGAATAACCGCATCGTACTTTCCTTTCCATCTGCTATTGCTTACAAACGACATTCTTATACATCTATTGCACTAGTTTTAGTTTATAATCACTTTGCACTGTATGAGACCACAGTTATTCCTGGGATTTTAGTGATAATGGTGTGTGCTAGTGACAGATGGTGTAATTACGGCGGATGGTGACTCATTTCCAAGTCAAGCCGAGTGTGAGGCAGACAACACTAGAAGTATTCTGGTAATCTGTGCGTTTCCCAGATGCGTGGGTCTTAGCTCCTTTGTTTTTGCAACATATCCCATGGCTGGCAACATACGATGGTGTTTTCATGTAGTTCCACGGTCACCAAGGGTCACTGGCTAACACTTTATTTAAGGAAGTATGAGGCGCCCACCACCCCAGACACAAAGCAGTGATGTATAATCTCAGTGATGCACAGTTCAGGTGGACAAAAAAAGAATGAAAAAAGTTTCAGTGATGAGTGAAAATTATTTTTCAATGAACACACATAAATGGACATATTTTCAATGTGTCAGTTCAGCATAACTGGTTGACACTCCGAATATTTTATTATACACATTATGTAAAAAAACAAAGACACTGGCCACTCCAGTAGCAACTTCGACAAGGCGTTTAGAATGTTCCAGAGCAAAGTTAAGCTTTCCTTGTTTCCTTGTTTTAATACTTTGCAGTAATTTATAAAGTAAATTTCACCACTGTTAATCCTGCAACCAAAACATACGTGACATGTAGCAGTACCAGAACATTTTAGTGTGGTTTTCTCTGAAGTACTTCCTACATAGGCTTACTACACACTCCGTGTCCCATGAGATGACTTTCTTGCAATCAGGGAGATATTTGGTGGTGTTCGTCTATCAATCTATCTATCTATTGCCAGACGCTTTAATCCCGTAAGGGGTGGCCACAAACAAATCGCCTCCATGTCGCCCTGTCACCCGCAATTTCATTGCCCTGCTCCCAGCTCACAACCCCCTCTCTCATATACCTCTCCACTCCATCCCTCCATCTCATCCTTGGCCTCTCCCTCCCTCTCCCACCCTGCACCTCACTCACATACGCTCTCCTCGTCAGTCTCTCGCTCTCCATCCTCTCCACATGGCCAAACCAAATCAGTGTATTTCTCCCAACGCTTCCTATCACATCCACATCCACACCACAACGCTCCTTCACTTCCTCATTTGTCAGTCTGTCTCTCCAATTGACTCCACATGTTTCTCTCAAATAACTCATTTCCACTGCTCTCAATTTTGACTTCTGTCCGTCCAGCAAGGTCCAATCTTCACTTCCATATGTTAGAGTTGGTATCACAATACTGTCATGTAGTAGCTTTTTCACTTTCATACTCACTTCCCTGTTTCTTATCACTGCTTTCAAGGAACCAGCAACGTATCTTCCTTGTTGTACCTTTCAAGCACTTCATCCTCTAAACTTCCATCCTTTCTCATCATACTACCCAAGTACTTGAACGCACTCACATTTTCCATTTCCTCCTCATCCAAGTTCACTGTATATTCACTGACTTCACTTCTCCCGAAGACCATAACTCTGCTCTTCCCTACATTCACCTTTAGATTCCATTTCTTACACAATCTCCCAAACTCATCCACCGAGCCTTGCAGCTCCCCTTCGTCTTCACTTAACAGCACAGTATCATCTGCAAACAACAGTACAGGGAGTTTCCAACAACATTGCCCTCTCTCATTAGGGCCGCTCTAACATCCACTGCCCTACCTTGCATTTCTTTTATAACCCTATCCATATAAAAATTGAACAGCCATGGAGACATGACACATCC
This sequence comes from Birgus latro, assembly GCA_018397915.1. NCBI lineage: Eukaryota > Metazoa > Arthropoda > Malacostraca > Decapoda > Coenobitidae > Birgus > Birgus latro. Next base: position 16,203 of record JAGKTI010005027.1, read on the forward strand.
TTGTTTCAATCCAACCTTCAAATGGAAAAATTCACTCAGTTCACCATCCACACGCACTGCAGCCTTAGCACCCTCATACATATCCTTCACGGTCTTCAACAACTTCCTATCTACTCCATATATTCTTAAAACTTTCCACAATCCTTGTCTATCCACCCTGTCATATGCTTTCTTCAAATCCATGAATGCCGCATACAACTTCTTTCCCTTGTCTAGAAACTTTTCCATTAAAGCTCTAAGAATGAACATCTGATCTACACAACCTCTTCCCTTCCTAAAGCCTCCCTGTTCTTCTCCAACTAATTCCTCTGTTATTTTCCTAACTCTGTCAATTAGTATCCTACCATATACTTTTCCTATTACACTAAGAAGACAAATGCCCCTATGAATTCCACACACTTCTTTTTTCCCCTTTTCCTTTGTACTGGGCAATGGTTTACGGTGTTCGTGCACGCAATAAACCATCTCTGGTAACTCTCCTTGTCTGAATGTATAGCATGTTGTCGAGGAAGTGCCGTCCCATGAACCTCCGGTTACTGAGATGATCTGGCACTCCTCTTTGACTGCCTCCATGGAGCTCCTGAATGAATAACGTCACATGTCATGAAAATCTGGTTTATGATTTGTTTATAGATCCTCAGAGACAACTTATCTGATGTCTTTACCAGGTACTAGTTGTAAGCATACAGCTCTGCCCGTTCACCAAATGCAGAGACTCCTTCTTGTAATACATACGACACATCCTTTCAAATCTGATGAAACCCATCTGCATGCCACTTTTGTCGACAAACCTCATGCTGATATTATGGTCCACCATTGCATCCGGCTTTTTTTTTTTTAATTTATCTGCTCCGCAGTAGCTCCGTCCATTCTCCTGTTGTCCTTCATAATGGTTTATAATACCTTTGTGGAATATGGTTAGCAGATTCACAGGCCACTTTGTGTACCAACAGATAGCCAACATCGTGTCACAAATTTGGCATCATCCCATGCCATTCACCCTTCAAACTTTAGTCAGCACTTTCTGTCGGTTCGTGCAGGGCCACAGTGTCTTTGTTCTAGTCCTGCATGAACTGGGTGAGAGCTGAAAATATTTTATGATAACTGCCCATACAGGGGACATGATTCTTTCCAAATTACTGGCCTGTATGTTGCTTTACAATTGCTGCTGAAATGCTGTGGAGGTCGTGCTTGAGGATGTTCACGTCACTTGTGGTGTACACCATAAGGTTAGGTCATAACCTATTTCACAGCCACACCGATGTCTTTTGGAAGGAGTACTGTGGCGGTAAGTTACACTCCCTCTAAAAAGGACACGGGATTTATCCACCACTAATTTCTGGAATGATCGGAAGAACATCATGAACTGATCCTAAATTATGGTCACCAACTACCTGATTTTCCATACCCAGCCACTTTCCCCATTATTGTGAATGTCAGCAAAATGCAGATACCAACGGATACTCTGGGACTGCTTTCATGAACATGGGAGAATGTTGTTGAAACGGTGTCCTTGGTCAGTATCATTTTTTTTTTTATAGTCTCAAATATAAAACAAGGTTGTAAGCACTTACAGTTCAGCCAAGACAACTTTAGACTTACAACTCACTTGAGATGTCATGGCAATGACTCGCTGAGGATCAGGTTTATAACTTCATCACCGAAGAATACACGAAAATATCGAGATCCGCCAAGTTTTCGTCACACGCGAAGCCACGAGTTACCCCAGGACTTAGATGACCAATGTCTGTCACCTCTGGATCAAAGTGTGTAACATCTGCCAACACAAAATTAAGTGCTCCACTATGCCTAGACTAGGCTGCATATGGTGATAATTATATCGCCTGAGTCACCCTCACCATCACCAACATCCCCGGCATCAGAGTCAATGTTCACTTGTGTTACCAAATACTCGTATGTCTTGTGTCTCCATGTTTTCATCCTCACTGGGTTCATGCTTGCTTCACTGATCACCATTACCATTATCAAGCATCGGATAGAACAAAATGAAGTACAATCAAAGGCACAACTATCTTCCAAGTTCCGTCTAAAGAAAATTTACACCTGACAGAATATGTTGAAAACCTTACCTCTACTAGTGAGTGCTTCAAAAGGTTCGATTTTTCCTCTATGTGTTCGTCAGGCTCTGGGAAGATAGTTGTCCTTGATTGTATCTTCCTTATTTCACTGTAGTCAAACCCCTGACAATGACACTTAGAATTTGGCACAGATGTTAGCGGAGACAAGCATGCCGACAACATGTGTCTGAGGCCTGGGAGAGGGTGGGACAACTTTGGGAAGGTGAATCAGGCAGTTAATAGTGACGGCTCTCCAGTTTGAGCATGCCATATTTCAAACTGTCTTGGAAAAACAGAATGTACAATTGCGGCAAAGTGTAGTGACCCACCCTCCTCCAGTCAACCCGTCAATGTGGCAGTGCCGTATTCGTTGGCACTACAGGTACCTTGTGTACGTATATTTCTGTCAGTTCAAGACATGTGTTGATAAGCATCTATCTATCTATCTATATACCTAGGCTGCTTCCCCCAAGAAAAGGGAGGTAGCCGAGACAGGTCAACACACTACCAATTTACTCATCCACTCATACACATTCATTCGCATCTTAGCCCTAAAGGGGAGAAGGGACAAAGGGACAGATCCTCACCGCACCACACCGCACGAGGGTCAACTACGCAGTGCAGTCAGTGACATCCGCAGCAGGGCCCGACAGCAAAGCTGGTTTACCCCTGCCACATCTTAATGGATCCAGCCCCTAGCCTCCACCTGACCTGATCAGCTGATCAGACAAAATGCAGGAGAATATCCCCTCAGGGCTGCGTCATCATTTATTCATTCACAATTTCTCTCCATTCATTTCTATCACGCACAGCCACTCTTCCTTGCTCAACAGACAACCCTCTCGCATCCAACGCTCTCTTCACACTGTCCATCCATCCTATTCGTGGTCTTCTTCTCAGCCTTACACCTCTCACATCATATCTAGTTATCTTTTTCACCAATCGCTCAGTATCCATTCTCTCCATATGCCCAAACCATCGCAACACCCTCTATTCAACTCGATCAGCCATCTCCCGAACAATTCCAGTTCTCCTTCGCACTTCATCATTTCTCACTCGATCCATACGCGTCACTCCACACATACTCCTCAGACACCTCATCTCCATTACATTCAAACTTTTCCTCTCTGCTACACCCATATTACATGTTTCAGCCACATATAATGCAGTCAGTACCACAACACCCTCATACAGCCTTCTCTTTACATCCATTCTGAGTGAACGACATCTAAACACTTTTTTCATTCCTCCCATCACCTTTCCAACTTCATTCATTCTAAACTTCACTTCTGCATCTATTCTTCCATCCGCAGCAACATGTGACCCTAAATACTTAAAACACTCAACCTCCTCAAGCAACTCACCATTCAAAACTATATTCATCCTCCTACCAAGTATCAACCTCGTACACTTCATCACTTTACTCTTATTCTCATTTATTTTCAGTTTCCTCTTTTCACACACCCTTCCAAACTCCTCTACCAACTGTCTCAATCTCTCCTCTGAATCAGCCACCAGTGCAGTATCATCCGCAAACAGCAGCTGCTTCAGATTCCACTCTCTACCATCATTCACCAGACTCAGTCCTCCACCTAACACTCTTGCATTCACCTCCCTTACAACACCATCCATATAAATATTAAACAACCAAGGCGACATCACACATCCTTGCCGCAGCCCCACTCTCACGGGAAACCAATCACTCTCAGTATTTCCCACTCTTACACACGCTCTCCTATTTACATAAAAACTTTTCACTCCTTTTAATAACCTGCCATCAAGCCCATTCAATCTTAAAACATTCCACAATGCAGTAAGGAAGAGATGGGCGGAGTACTTTGAAAGATTGTTGAATGTAGAGGAGGAAAGGGAGGCTGAGATTGTGGCAGATGGAGGGGTGCAAGGATAGATGTGTTGGGAGAGTTGAATGAATTTTTGATCACGATGGAGGAAGTGTAGGAGGCAGTAAAGCAGATGAAAACAGGGAAAGCTGCAGGTATGGATGGGTGTGCTGTGGAATGCCTAAAATGTGGTGGAGCGACAATTGTTGACTGGTTAGTAATATTGTTGAATGTGTGCTTTGTGCAAGGTTTGGTGCCAATTGACTGGGCAAGTGCTTGTGTGGTCCCACTGTATAAAGGTAAGGGTAATAGTATGAATGTACTAGCTTTAGAGGTATAAGTCTGTTGAGTGTGGTAGGAAAGGTGTATGGTAGAGTGTTAATTAAGAGAGAGAGGGTACAGAGGGAGTGATTGGTGATGAGCAGTGTGGCTTTAGGAGAGGGAGGGGATGTGTGGATCAGGTGTTTGCTGTGAGTCAGATGTGTGAAAAGTATTTAGCGAAAGGTAAGGATGTGTTTTGGGCATTCATGGATTTAGAGAAAGCATATGATTGATAAGTATAGCTGAATTGATATCCAGTAGAGGCTTCGACGTTGATAACTAGAATACTATGTGATGTATGAATTCATTTAGCAAAACTTGTTTCGTTTATGTTGTTACAATGAGACAGCGAGACATAAAAGCGTAAATTTGGCTCCTCTTCCAGATTTCCACCAGATCTGAACTGACAGGCACGACGAGAGAACTGAACAGGAAAGTTCATTTCCTACCAGATGCTAGAGGAAAAGCGTGTGCCAGGGTGCATATGTATTTCAGAAACAAATGGGAGCTGAGCAGCACTAGTCTAGGGGGTAACAATCAGTCAGTCAGTCAGTCTGTCTGTCTGTCTGGTATCCACAGGAAAAGGAAACACGAAACATCCCGAGCACTTTCCTGTGTTCACATCTTCTGGGTGGAGCAAAGTGAAGGAAGTAAAGTACGCCTATCCTTTTTATATAGAAAGAAGGAAGTGAAAGTCCCAAGGGAGCTGACTAAGTTGCTACATAAAACTATTGCATTCTTTGCATGGCATTATGTATATGCATCCATTTGAATAATCAGTACTTGATCAACCTCTTCTTCATTGTACGTGAATTATTACTGAACACTACATTTACATTCCACCTTTTCATCAGATGAGAAATTTTGAAATATTTCTCACTGTTTGGTAAAATCAGGAGCTTCTTTTGTCTCACGACTTTAGTTTGGTCAACAGAGAGGGACCTTGAGAGTTTTTTCCGAGCCAAGTGTTAGATGCATACTAATATGTAGCAAATCTATTCAGGGACCTTTAATATCAGGTTTAGATAGGTACAACGAAATGTGCAAAAAACAAGAAAAAAGTGCAGCCATTAGAGTAGATAAATCCACAATAGAACCCTCGATACAAACAGAAGTTGGTGGCGTGGAATACAGACATATTAGTTCGTCAGGTAACTGCGGTCACTGGGAAAGTTTAGATCATTGGTAAGGGAAAAGAAATAGGTGGGTGTGCAGCTCAGGTCACGGAGGTTAATTAAAGGCGGTACTATCAGATCCTTAGTTTCTTTACCCCCCCTGGCTGGAGCCAAGGTTTAAGAAATGACGGGTCACCGAACATGGGCCAGTTCATGATGGAGGGGTTCCCTGTCTTGAACCTCAATAAGGGCCCCTCGGACAAAACACACGAACCCAGTTATGAAACATGGTTGAATAAATTGTTATAGTACCGATATGTCACGTTATGACTTCAATGTTAGGTTTCTAATACACATGAAGTCCAGAACGTCCTGCTGGTTTTTAAAGTTTATTACAATTGCTTAAGATACTGAGATGCAATATTGCGCATATGAAAAATTATTTTTTTTTTATGGTGAATTAAGAGCATAAAACTGCATCTTCATAGAGCCACCAACTAAATATACTGTTTTGAACTCAGCAGGATTTTTTTGACGCAACGATGAGAGGTAAATAGCACATATTTCGACAGACAATTTTTTTTTATTACATAATGTATTGTCATCCATATTAATATCTGGAGATATATGTAGTAATGTTTTTGTTTGTGGTAGCGTTGGTGGAGATAGGTTTTATTACTTTTAGTATTTGTGGGAAAATGATCTCAATAATATGAGGGACGAATGAATTAGTAAATGTCGAAAGAGAAAAAATTGGCATTAGAATAAATAATGAGGAACGGAATGGAAATGCACTTTAATAGAATGCAAAAAATGAAGATGGGAGGGAAGTTAAAACCAAGTGCAACTCGGCGTTGGTATAAGTTTTTATTTTGTCTGCACAATCAAATACTCGGCTGTTTATACCACAAACCAATTTTTCAGTTTTAGCCAATGATCAATGTAAGCTATAACTATTAATTGCATTATCATTATGAAGAAGCTTCGTAATCAGTGACTGCATCAACTGTAAAACAATAATTTCAGCTAATATCTTTGTTATGAATTTTAGAGAGTTAAACATTATACACACCTTCGACTTCAGTCGTGCACTTTCTTCTCACTGGATCTCATCAGGCACTGCTTTGAAATCACCTTGGTGCTTCGTGAGTAATATGAACACTAGAATTAAGATAGTTCGGACATTGATCGGATTCACATGATATACTTTATGGAAAACTTGCAAGCATTCAAAGATCACATAAACTGGTAGGGATGCATTACCTTTCAAGCTGCATTTTATGAGAATGTAAGTAAGGGTGCTTATGTGTTTCGTGTCAGTCACGGTGTTGAGGTTCAAGTGAATGAGCTACTCCGTCATCATGAATCATTATCCGACTTGTATACCAGCAGTCTCCGATCGACTGGCCTTTCTCCAACCTTGGCTTCGACTCCTCTTCAGCCAGGGGTGTAAGGAAACGAGGGATCGTGATAGTACCACCTAGCAGTTCCGTCAGTGAAAAATATGATTTAGTAAATACAATACATTGATGCCAGGATAGATATATACCTTGAAAAGCGTTTGGACTGAATAATTCGGAGTAGAACTGGCTAAAAAGCAGATAAAAATTTCTCACTCCAAAGAAAAAGAATATGTTACAAAAAAATAAAAAAAGAGGAGAGGAACACTTGCGTAACCAGTAGGCGATTCTGAATAGGGATGTAAAGAAAGAGATACGGAAAGCATGGGTGATTATGAAATTAAGGTTGCTCGAGAATCGAAAGAAAATGCCAAGGGTTTTATCAGAATCAGCTGAATTGCACAAAAAATAAAGATTGGATAGGACCTCTTAGAAAAGTATCATGTAACGTCACCAGTGGATGTAAAGAAATATTTTCAGTCCTAAATAATAATTTCGCATCGGTATTTACCCAGGAAAATCTAGATCTGATCCCTCAAGCAATAGTTATTCATGATGATAATACAAACACTAATTTCACTAAAATAACCATTAGTAAGGAGGAAACACTGAAAGAAAGAAAAAAATAATTAAGGCCTGAAAGATCGTCAGGACCGGACGATATAAATATTTTTATTATAAAGGAAACCAAGGGAGAATTATGTCAGCCGAATACAACGTTATTTAATAATTAATAAAGTTCAGGAGAAAGGGACTTTGATGCATGGTCGTGGAGAGTGCAGACGTGCTTTTGCTGAGCTCTCCTCTAGCTTTTTAGGGCTGCCTCACCGGCATTAGCTTTTTTTTTTTTTTCACCCTTCTGGTGCTCGATAGGCCAGATAGTTTCTCAATTTCCTCCCCTCCGGATTAGCTGGGAACAGTAGGTGTCTGTTCCTGTTTACTGAGATTACCTTTGCTTGCTGCCCACGGAGGGTCCCCCCCACTGATCTCTCTGGGGCGTGAATTGCAACGGTCGGGCCTCCCTGGAGTGGTTTGAGAGGGCAATTTCAGCCTTAGGTGTTTGGTCCGGGGTTGTTTGTCCCTTGCTTGTCTTTCCTCCTCCTTCCCACTTCCCCCTTTAGGGGGAAGTGGTCACTATGTCGGAGCCCTGACCAACCCACAACTGTCATACGGACTGACCACCCTGAGACTGAACGGCCCCAGACACGACCGCTGCTGGACATCCCTGTAAATAATGCCCTATATGTTACCCTACGTGCTCTAGATTCCACTCCCTTGAGCAGTCTCAATCCTTTCATTATCAAGAAAGTGAGTGATTACTGTGCTGGGGAGGTGGAACAGGTGAAAAAACTTGGTAACGGAGACCTCCTCATTAAAACTGTCAACTCTTCCCAGGTAAAGGACTTGATGAAACTGCGTAAGTTTCATGAATATGATGTCGAGCCGAAGATCCCGCACGCCATGAATTCCTGCAAGGGTGTCATCACCTGCAGGGATCTCATGGTTATGGAAGAGGACGAGATCATACGGGAACTTGCCCAGCAGGACGTAATTGATGCCCGGTTTATTACTAGATATTCCGAAGACGTGAGGACGAAGACTGCCACTATCGTCTTGACTTTTGGCAAAGTATCCCTTCCAGAATATGTCAAAATTGGCTACGAAATTGTTCACGTCAGACCATACATCCCAAATCCGCTTCGTTGCTTGAAGTGTCAATTATATGGGCACGGCACTAAGACTTGTCGGGCTTCTCAGTCAGTGTGTGGCAAATGTGCAACACAGGGACATGATGTTGAACACTGCACATCGGAGACTGTACGGTGTTTTCACTGCAAGGGCGCACACTCCACTTCCTCTAGGGATTGTCCCAAGTGGAAGGAGAAGAAAGAGGTCTGTGTAGTGAAAGCAACTGAGGGCATTTCCTACTACGAAGCTAGGAAAAAGGTGAAGGAGTTGCATGCAACTCCCACGCCGAATAGGTCCTATGCTTCGGCGGTGATGTCCCGTCCCGTGATGTGCTTTGTTGCAATACAGACTGACGCTGAACCTGTTGCTCTTGCCATGCCCTCTACTTCTCCATCTGAGCCTCCTGTTCAATCCACCTCTCAAACTGACATCCCTGTTGCACCAGTTGCATTTTCCTACTCTCAGGCTGCTGCTGCTTCTTAGTCAGTCAAGCCTAAACAGAAGCCAGACAACTCAAGTAAGAGTAATATGACCACCCTCACCAAACAGTCACGTTCACATGTTCTTCCTGCTACTGTTCCAGCGAGGGAGAGGAAGGGTAGCTCTTCCTCGGTGGAATCTGGGAGCCTCGTCATTGACGAAACTATGGAGTTTTCCGTCAACAAGCACCGGGTTAGGTCCCCCGGTAGTCGCTCGCCCGCTGGCAGGCGGCATAAAAGAACTAAGAGCGCTGGCCACTCCCGTAAATCCTAAACCGTCGCATTCACTGTGTTACAGTGGAAATGTAGAACTCTTGGGAATAAATTACATAATATAGCAATCCTGCTATCATTACACAGGCCAGACATTGTTTGTTTACAGGAGACGCGCTTGGTGGATCACCCTGATCCTCCTCAGTTCAAACACTACCATTCGTATAAAAGATATGAAGGTCACGGAGTTGCCATATACACACACAAATCACACCCACAAACGGAAGTGATTCTAAATTCTACTCTGGAAGCTGTCGCGTGCAGAGTAAAATTTAATAACACATATCTGTCTATTTGCTCTCTGCACTGTCCTCCACATGGCCCCATTGATAGTGATGCTTTAAGTTCTCTATTTCACCATCTACCAGGGAATAAGTTAGTATTGGGCGACTTTAACGCCCATCACTATCAATGGGGTAGCTTGAGGATCGATGGTCGTGGGGAGCAAGTAGCCGACCTAATATTACAGTCCAACCTCTGTCTTCTGAACGATGGTAGAGCGACTCGTGTAGATGATCGTACTGGTAACTTTTCGGCCATTGACTTATCTCTGGCCTCCCCAGGTATACATCAAGATTTCTCGTGGGACCCCTATGACGACTCCTTGGGAAGTGATCATTTACCCATCTGTCTTTCTCATACACGCGACATAGTTTCGGACCCACCACCTCCAAAATTTAACTATAAGAAAGCAGATTGGGGATCCTTCTCAAGGATCGCCAATTTAGATATATCTGGGGAGACCATAGATGTTAAGGTCGAAAATCTAACCAATTCCATATTACATGCGGCTGAGGCTGCTATTCCCAAGACTTCTACAGTTCATGCGAAGCATAGAGCACATTAGTGGACGTCGGATTGCCGACAAGCATTAAGGAAACGCAATAGGAGATACAGGATTTTTGATAGTCAGCCCACTGAGGAAAATTTCATTGCATACAAACAGGCACGGGCTGAGGCAAGGAGAATAATAAGAAGGGCCAAACGTGACTCCTGGCGGACTTTTGTGTCCACGGTGAATCGTTTCACACCATTAAGTAAAGTCTGGTCCACTATCAGAATATTAAATAATAAAGGTCCGTATTTCCCCATTACCACCTTGCAGGTTAATAACAACATCTATGACGATCCCGTGGACGTTGCTAACATCCTCGCCAGGAGTTTTTCTCAAGTAAGTAGCTCAGCCAATTACGACCCGCGTTTTCAACATCATAAACGCACGGCTGAGCTACGGAAATTAGATTTTGCCACAGAAGACGTAGACTCCCCGTACAACCAAGTGTTTACGTTAGATGAATTCCTCCTTGCCCTTACATCCTGTAAAGACACCAGCCCCGGACCAGACACCATCACGTACGGTATGATCCAGCATCTTAATCAGGACAACCTGATTAAGCTGTTAACTTTGTACAATGAGCTTTTGAGTCCCGAACGTTCCCAAACTCATGGCACTTTGCGCACGTCATACCGATACCTAAAGAGGCTGGTCGTCTTATGAATCCCACTTCATTTCGTCCTATTGTGTTGACTTCATATCTATGTAAGGTCATGGAACGAATGGTTAATAATAGGCTCCTTTTTGTTTTAGAGTCGAAGAATTTGTTAAATGATCAACAATGTGGCTTCCGTAAATACAGAAGTTCACTAGATCATTTAATGAATTTGGAGCATTGTATTGCAGTGGCTTTTGCCAATAAAGAATTCATGATAGGGGTGTTCTTGGACATCCATAAAGCCTATGACATGACATGGCGACACGGTATACTAATGAAGCACTATGCTTATGGTTTAAGAGGTAATTTGCCTATCTTTATTTCAAACATCATAAGGGACAGAACTTTCTCTGTCAAATTACCCCGTAACGTAACATCGGATATAGTTATCCAGGAAAACGGGGTGCCGCAGGGAAGTGTTCTTAGTCCAACTTTATTTAGTATTATGATCAATGATGTTCTGTCATCAGCTTCCATCCCAAGGAATCTTAAACACTCACTCTATGCTGACGATTGTGCAATATGGCACTCTTCCCGTAATGCACAATTTTCGGCTGGGAGGATTCAAGTAGCCCTTGATTCCGTCCACCAATGGGCCTTGCAGTGGGGATTTAAGTTTTCCGTTCCTAAGTGTGCCGCTATTGTTTTCACTAATCGTAACGTACCTAATTTGTGCTTGACTTTGGATAATCAGGCGGTACCTTTTCAAAATTCAGTAAAGTTTTTGGGTATACATTTTGATCGCAGGTTGAACTTTAAAATTCATGTTAATAATTTGCTTGCCCGTTGTGATAAACCGTTAAATGTCCTCAAGTACCTTGCAGGTACTACTTGGGAAGCCGACAGAAAATCTTTATTAATGGTGTATAAGTCCCTTATTAGATCAAAGCTAGACTATGGCGCACAGGTGTATGGCTCGGCATCCGATGCCACGTTGAAAAGATTGGATGTGTTACAGAATAAATGTTTGCGAATGTGCCTTGGAGCCGTCCGGTGTACACGGGTAGCTCGTATGGAAGTGGAGGCAAATGTGCCTCCCCTCCGTATTCGCCACGACCACCTGGCCCTGTACTATGGCATCCGGACACTAAGGAAAAGCAATATCGGCAACGTGGCCTGTACTCCTCTGCATCAATACCACCATCTTATGCGGGAGGTGCGACGGCCACTTGCCGTTCGTCTCCACTTACTAACTCAGGAGCTTGGTGTGGACCTCAGTGACTGTGACAAGTTGGTTACTAAAAATATAGCGCCTTGGGAGCCACCCGGCTTTACTGTTGATGTATCATGGCACCCAGCACCTAAGACCAAGGCGCCGGAGGCGGAGGTCCACCACTTGTTTCGTAACATCATCATTCGTCACTTGGGGTCCCACCAATTGTACAATGATGGCTCCAAGTCGAGTGAATGTGTGGGTGCTAGTGTGTGGTCGACTGAATGTGCCCTCAGGTATCGGACCTCCGAACTTTTTGCTATTGACAAAGCCATAGACTATGCTCTCAGTTCTCGACATGACTCATTTGTCATATTTTCCGACTCAAAATCAGCCCTTCAGGCAATTGCTTCTTGTACTACGGACTCTAATGAGATCCAGGGCCGCATTATTAATAAATTGCATTCTTGCGGCAAGTCCTTCACGCTGATCTGGGTGCCTGGTCATTGTCGTATCTACGGCAATGAGCAGGCTGACTTACTTGCAAAGTCGGCTGTAGAACTTGAGGAGACTTGGGACGTTCCTCGTGATCTACGGTCGAGTCTCTCTCTCGGAAAGAAATCAATAGATCTTCTGTGGCAAAGTCAGTGGACCAGACTTAATATTCCGAAATGCAAGCCGTACCTGGGCGACTGGGCTACTGCCAACCGTCCCAGTCGCCTTGAGGAAAAAGTGTTGGCATGATTACGGCTTAATGCCACCATCCTAACACACATGAAACCATATATGGAGAGGCGATTCCCACCGCACTGTGACATCTGTGATGCGGTGTTATCTATCAGTCATATCATCCTGTGCTGTCGGCGATTTATTCGTGAACGTGATTCACTTATAAATTACTGCGGCGCAGCAGACGTCCCCTTCACCCTTTCCACTATCATGGGTGATGGGGACATTGTTATGACTGATAAATTGATGGCTTTCTTGAGAGAGACCGGACTGATCAGAGTGATGTGACTTTTTTACTATATGGTTATGGTTTTTACCGTCTGTAAATATGTATATATTGTACTATTAATTAGGGTTGACAGTTGACGTATTTGAAATAGTTCCTACTTCTGACTGATCTACAGTATTTCTAATATAGATGTCCCCTACATTAAACCCCGTTCCTCGCCTGACAGTCATCAGATGATGAGCGCAAGTGTGCAATATAGAAAGGTATTGGGCACTTGCAGTCGATGATGGTCTGTTGGGTGAGGTACTTCACTTTCTGTACATATTATG
>JAGKTI010005027.1:34342-47206 GCA_018397915.1 Birgus latro
TGTGTTTATCAAGTAGCACAAGGCTACTTGCCCCCTACATTAGTACCTGCTTAACCTCATTTCAATTCTGAAATACACACGCCTCTGGTAGCAATGAATCATCCAATTCCACTCCTTAGTGTCTGGGAGTTCAGATATAGTGGAAATCGTTAAGAGGAACCAATTTAGGCTCTTACTTTTCGATGTATGATTATAATATAAACGAAACAAAAAAGTTTTAGTATTGTAATTCGGATTTCAAATATTACTCATGTTACCGAAGTCGAACCTTCTACATAGATGTTACTTTACTTATGCTTATCAATACAAGTTTTAAATTGACAGCAGTGTATACCAGACAACTGTGGTGTCCACGAATGCGGCCCTGACACATTGATGGGTTGGCTGAAAACGAATGTGGTCCTGACATATTGACGGGTTGGCTGGAGAAGGGTAGGTCACTACACTTGGCTACAGTAGTAAATTTAGTGAGCCTACCACGCCAAATCTAATATACTGTACTTGAATGCATAATGTGCTGAACGTGACACGAAGAGGCAACATGTCATACGCTGAAAAAAATGATAAAGAAGTTTAGGTAGAGAGCCTTCATGCAAATGAAACTATGGGGCTTTGGGAGGAAATGAAGTCAGGAACACTAACCACTGATTGATGTATAGCCGGAGTGGACTTTTCTTTGGAAACACAAAGGCCATGCCGATGTAATAGAGGGGTTCCCGTGCGATGTAGTAGTGGCAGTGCCCTGTGTTGCTGTAATCATCACTCATCACCTAGTTATCAAAAGATAAAAGATTATGTTAATTTTCCCATAAACTCTCCATTATCATTTTTAGAGTCATCAACATTCTGTTTCCCAGCAATTTAATATGAAGAGAACACAGAGACAGGAACACACAAGAGAAAAGGAACTGTCAGCACAGTGCTCAGTAATACGGGCGGCCCTCCCCATTCACTCACCATTCAAACGTCTGCAATACTCAGATTCATTTCATAGACCAAACAATTTATTTGATATGTCTGGACTTTTTTAATTTGTCTAGTTTGGCAGGAGATGCGAAAAGTGAGGATAATACTTATGAAGTCACGGAAAGTGTCAACCGGTCAACACTAATTTTATTGTCAATGATAGTAGAGAGGTTTTAGAGTAACTTTGGGGCGCTGATTCCAAATATGGCATCGGTTTTGCCAGATTGGCTATGATTTTTGAGATAATGGATGCCACCATATTTGAAATTCGGATCGCTCAACTTCAGAGCCCTGTCATTTTCACATATACATTTGATGCTGAATTGAGTTTTGGGTATTTGGTCATCTAGCCGATTTCAGATTTAAGGCAGGAATTAATTTTACCTTCATTTTTATCAAAAAATTTCAGGACCTTATTGAAAAACAAGTATGAAAAAAAAAATAATGGTCAGGCGTAGTCTACTCAAAAATAACGTGGAAACTATCTCAAATCACACAAAAGTAAACACGCGAAATACCTAATGACGTTGTATTTAGTACAACAGCTTAAAAATAAAGTAAGCTGGTTTAGATAATCACAATTAATGAACAGAAAAACGCTGTTCGTACAACGGTCTTTTGTGTCGGTCATCAGAACAATCACAGCAGTAGTCTGCCATCAAGTGTTTGTCCCATTTGCCTTGATACCATTCCTTCATTACCTTTATATCCTGAAGGAACCTCTCCCCTTGTTCCTCACTAAAATCAAGATTCTGTGGAAACCTGTCCAAATGGCTATGGAGAAAGTGTACACCTTTATGCTCATATTAGTACCCAATTTTTTAAAGTTATCGAGCATCTTTTGCACCAATTCTTCATAACTGTCTGCTTTGTGGCCACCCAAGAAGTTCTTGAACTGTACCAGGCAGAGGCTTCATCATTCGTAAATTTTGTGAAATTCGAAACTCTGATGAGTTTACGAATCTGAGGACCATCAAAGATTCCTGCTTTTACTTTTTCAATACTCAGACAAGGAAAGGTTTTAGAAACGTACGTGAAGCAATCACCATCTTTGTCCAAGGACTTAACAGATTGCGTCATCAGTCCAAACATGATATGGTGTGGTGGGAATATTATTTTTTCTCTGTCAACCAATGGCGTGTTAATGATGTTCGCTGCAGCTACAGTCATGTTTTCCCTTGAAGACCACGTAACATTTTTCTAATGATCTTGCTTTGCTCTACTATCCCACAAACAGATGAATCAAGGGCATTTCTTTTATCCACTTTGCTGCCCAAGCAAGAAGTTCACCATCTTTGTGTCAACACAAATTGACCACTGGTGCTTATGATAGCAGAGCTTCTGCAAGACCATTTTGATATTTCCATATTCTTCTTTAAGTTTTGTTGAATGAGCAATTAGAAGAGATGCACAGCGGTTACCATAGTACAATAAAACACTTTTCAAGCTTCTAGTAGAGCTGTTTATAAAAAGTGGCTACTCTTCTGATCGACTCCGGTATTCCCATCTGGAAAAGAAGTCTAGGGATGTCTCTGCAATATGCAAGTTCTCCATCTTGGCTGAAGTAAGGAAGAAGTGCCTCCTATCTTGTCCGCTAAGCTGTTATCTTAGCCTCCGGCTATAGACAGTTCTTTTCTCTTAGCCTGGATGCTAAGCATTCAGATACTTGCTCTGACAGACTGGGGTCTCGTATCAGATCACTAAGCTCTTCTTGGAAGAACTGCTTAGGTGTTAAGAAGCTTCCTTCATATTCACTTCCACTGCTACCACCTGTGCTACAAAGTCCTGCATTTCTTCAAAATCTGACAGTGGAAGGTCAGGCACGGAGTTGAACCCTGGTATGGGAACGTCTTCTCTGTGTGGCACAGGTCGCCTTGCTGATTCCATATCAGGATACTCCTACTTCTATCTATCTATCTATTGCCAGACGCCTTGATCCCGAACGGGGTGGCCACAAACAAATCGCCTCCATGTCACTCTGTCCCCTGCCATTTCACTACCACGCTCCCAACTCACACCCCCCTTACTCCAACTTACTCGGGTAAAATCTTAATTTGAGGGGTATCCTTTATCTCGAAAATTAGAGCCAATTCGGCAAAACAAATGTCATTTTTTTTATTCAGCACCCTCAAAATACCCTAAATTTGTTCAAACAGCCTGGGCAACTGTAAAAATTTGTTTGTGTTGGCCTGTGAACTGAATAATAAACGAGAAGTGTTTTGCAGATGAAACTACACTAAACACACACACACACACACACACACACACACACACACACACACACACACACACACACACCATGACGAGAGCGATAGTAGAGCTGTGGTGATGCGCTTTCTGTCTCAAAGGAACACTGATGTACTACATGGAACCGCCCTGCATAGGCGGATGCTTGCCTGTAGTTCATGAGACTGCACGGCCAGACAGACTGGAGTTATTCTAGGGCAACAACAGAGTAAGTAGTGCAATGGTAAATGACTTGCTTTGACAGTATACAAACAAGTAATCGAATGCCTGTAAATGTGACAATGAGCATTATATTTTGAACCGCTATGTGAAGATTCATAGCACCTAATCATTAGCAATTAAATCTGCATATTACTACCCAACATTTTCTAGTTTGTTATTCGTATGGGTTTCATATCGACATAATTTGCACCAGTAACATGATAGAGGATTCTGAAGTGTATTTTGCAGAATAAATCGCTAAGCAGTGTTCTATAAAATCTCCAGTGCCGTTGCAATGCGACTCAGTGTCACAAATGCTGAGAGCCGTCAAAGGGGTGAAGAAGCACATTTTACTGGGCTATATCATTTATGATAAAATGTATCAGAAGGAATGAAATCAATCTTTTGCCGAAATAAGACCTATGCCAGAGAGCCTGACACAGTGGAACAGTACTAGAGGTAGTGAAAAAGACTGTGACTTAACCATGTATACAGAAATGACCTTAGTGGGAACAAAGATTCTCACAGAAAAGGGAGCCGTGTCTTCGGCAGGATAGCGATATATTTAACATATTAAATCCAACATGTTTCCATTAACAACATCAATCTTTCTGTCTGTCTGTCCATCTATCTATCTATCTAGCCTTTGCGGCCACAGACGAATCGTCTTCATGTCATTCTGGCCTCTACCATGAGGCTTCCCTCTCCAACTCACATCCCCTTCACTCATACTGTATATGAGTACCTCCATGCCATCCCTCCTCATCCTCGGCATTCCCCTTTCCCTAACCCTCCACTTTTTTTCACATACATTTTCCTGGTCAATCTCTCATTCTCCACACAATAGGGTATTGAGGTGTTATGCACAGCTAGTGTGCTACGAACTCTCCATATCCACTTAAACTACGACCCAGGGGGAAAAGAAGTGTGATGGTAATGACTGTGCAGGGCGAACGATGTCTTGACGTAGTAGGTGAATATGTAGAGGAGGAGGGGAAGGATGAGATGTGGAGACTAGGGAAGAGAAGGAACTGACAAGGGATGTCAGTGGGAAATTAAAGTAAGATAATGATGATAATGACGAAGGCCGTCCGCGTTAGAAGGGATGCCCGCGCCAAAATAAAAAAAACGTGAGATAACGTGCTCAAAGTCTGACGAACTTCCGACTACCATAGCTTTCTTTTTTTTTTTTTTTTTTTTTTGCTAGGGCATTAAATTTGGTAGCAAAGTAACCGTGATACATTCAGGACCATGACAGTGTTAATAATTTGTCGATATCATGACCCTGAAAACAACAGGAGCAAAAATTGTTACGTTGATCATGTCATCTGTGTTATGGTTTCGGAAGCTACGTCAAAATCTGAGTGCACTCTCTGTTATTACTGCACATGGTAATCATAATTCATGGTAATAAACACAAAACGAATAACATTAACAGGAACAGTCAGTGATAAAATGGTGCGAAAAGGTTGCGATTGTATAAAGGACTCCCGTGCCAAAACACTCGCACCAGCCCGCCACCAGCAATGTGGTGGGTCTCCCACGCGCCCTTTCGGGTGTTCATCGTATGGGATATTATTTTCTTTGATATAATTACGTTATTATTATTAAATTGCAAAAAGAAACGTTTGCATATACGATTAGTGAATGCACTGTACTTTCTATAATACTACACAATAACCTACACACCCCTCACAATCACGTAATTACTCATAATAATGCACTGTACTGTTTAATAATACAACAACATTATTTTCAGACAATAATAAACATAATACACATCATACTCGAATGAATGTAATGACTAAACTGCTAATCTACACACCTCTAACAATCATACTATTACTGCTACTAATAATGATAATAATAAGACGTCAATATTAATTTCAGACATAATAATAAGCCTAATAAACAGCGTACTCGAATGAATGTTATTACTAAACTGCTAATCTACACACCCCTAACAATCATATTATTACTACTACTAATAATAATGATAATAATAATAGTAAGAAGACAAAGGAAAGGAGGAGGAAGAAGAAGAAGAAGAAGAAAATAAGATAAATAATAATAGTTAATACTGAACACTCACCAGTGGGTAATGAGTAGAGGAGGTCATGTTTTAATCTGTAATCCATAAGCATGTCCATTCCAGGTCGTCAACAGTGGGGGCATGTGGCATGATTAGGGAAGCATGGCACTATTTTACTGGGACATAATCCATGACGATGTTGACTGGATCGTCCAGTGCCTCCTCTGTGTCCTCAGTGGCACCACCTCTCTGTCTCAGCTGGTCCTGGTGGTCAAGGAGGGCAGTAAACCATGACTTTGCCTGCGCCCCAAGGAGGCCTGCCAGAACATGCAAATCATGGCACTTTTCGTCTAACAGCAGGTGGCCATTGGGGTACTTGCAGGCCAGTTGCAATGAGCCCAGATTGATGCGTTGCAAGCTCCAAGCAGCTCTCCCCTTCATCAGCTTGATTTTCTTGATGTCGGCTGCCACGTCCTCCAGGTTGCAGTTGTCTTTTATTATGTACCCCTCGGGGTAGGACTGGGACACAACCAGCTGACATACCTGTGCAAAACCAGGCGCACTCCGCCGGGACACCATGTCCTGGAGTGCCTTCACGTTAAAGAAGTCGTCCCGAGTCATTTCCACTAGCGGGAACTTCTTAACGACAGAGCGGATGATTTCGATGTAGTCCTGGGGAGCTGCAATGGACTCTTGCTTCTGGATCCGTTTTTCAATAGATCCGAATGCTCGGTCACAGGGGAAGTAGGAGTGGCCACTTTTCAAGAAAACAAACTCCACCCGGAACAAACGCTTCCAGTGCACCTCCTGCAGTGCCATGAGTACCATATTAATGTTTTTATCCTGGCCTGCACGGTTATCACAAAAAATGCGCAGGTGCACAAAGTCCTGCTTTTGTTGGTCCATTTTCCTGTCCAGCCACTTTAGGAGACAGCTAGTCATCTCGTCTGACGCTCGTCCAGCTGTTGCCTCATCCCACACAAACATTGTCCCCTCCTTATCACTGAGGTCATAAACACAAAAGTTATACAGCCACAACTAACGTTTATAATAGGCAACACCGACTGAGAGACGAGGGCATGGCAGAGTTTGCTGAAGGTCAGTGCAAACCACCTTGATGTCGGTGTTCTCCCCACTTGGAGCCTCCTGTTCATTCTGGCGGAGCAGGTCGCGTGGCACCTGTACAATGGCCTGATGCTCTGCCAGACTTGCCTCAAGGTCCACCACTCTCGCCTGGTCACCTGCGGCACTCTTTATTAAAGTTTCAAACTGAGCAGATATCTGTCCTGGGAGGCTGGAACACTATGTTATATTCCCGCACGAAAGTGTCATGGTAAAAACGTTCCGACACCTTCTCATTGCTGTAATTTTCATTCATCCACAACACATACCATCCGAACAGGTCACTAATGGTGCCACCACTTTCCAGGTATTTTTGGTGTGGTGCATGTGCTCGCGAGTAATGGCTAGCTGTCACAGGCAGGCTTTGGATGTGTTCATGCACACATTGCAGGTGGTCACCACTTATGGCCCTCACAGATGGATGAGCATCACGCTTATCAAGTACGGGAGTGCCGTGAGGGGACATTTTTCTTTTCAAGATCAAGAGCCTTACTTTCTTATCGGTAAGGCCGTGAATGGCAATGAAGGCCTTCCTACACACAGGAATTTCCCTCTGATTCACTTTCACCACAAATTTATATAGCACTGGGCTCTGGGTTAATTCCTTGTGTGAACGTTTTCGTTTCACTGGCTCCTCTCTAATCAGGGACTGCAGGTATGCATTCTGGGCATTATAGTCCCCCACAGCCCAGAAACTTTGAAAGACACTTTCAATGTTTTCCCTACCAACCTTGGGAAAGCAGCCATCAGGGCACGGGGCACCAATCTGCCTAGCAGGCACACGTTTTTTCGTAGCATGGCTCACGTACACAAGGCCAAGGTTAGCGGCGTTTCTTTGCCACATTTTGCTGCCATGACTCTACATTCCTTGCCCTGACTCTTCAACGCTTTTCACAACGTGCCATGGCACTGCCACCCTCACCTCTAGGCCTGGCACCCTCACCACTAGGCCTGCCTGGTGCGTCCCCCTCACCACGCTGCCCGCCATTATCTCCACCAGCACCCCTCCACATGGCACCGACACTTTCACCAACACCATTATCACTATCACTATCATGCAAGAAAGGGTTGACACTAATGTCACTAAAATCAGGCACATACATGAGGTCGTCAGGGTTGGAGTCTGTCACGAATTTTCTACATCGTAAAATTAAGTAACGTAAATTGTGACATCGAGTGATTTTGCGGGAGCAATGAATGATTCTGAAATGCACGAGATTTCGCTCATTCTCTCAACCGTCCACTAGCGACCTTATATTCGCATCAAGTTGTCAAATCTTTCGTCATTCTTTCGCGAGTGATTGTTTTTATGTGCAGACGGTGCATTCCTCTGAGCGATAATTTCTGAATTATAGCTTCCGTCCCCCTGGCCGTCAGTCAGCCACACCCTTTTCTCACATTCCTCACGTCGGACACTCAAAACCAGAGCCAGTCTGTTTCTAGTCACGGTGCGTGCGGGTTATGCTTTACGAAAGCTCGAGTGATCACTTTTCTTGCGATTTCAGATCTCAGCTTGTACTGGCGTGAATTCCCGAAGCTCCCACCGGCTTGATGATCGACTTCAGCATGGTCTCATCTAAACCGATTAGTATTTCCTTTTGTTTTCCTAGGCTTAAGTTTTGGGTTATTTAGCTATTTGTCTGAGTGTTTGAGAGAGTGCATTTCCCTTTCTTTGATCTGAATTGGAGTCATGTAACGTAAATTTATTTTCTTGTATTCAATAAATTTACCGTTCGTTTTCTTGAGCTTTGTTAAATGTAACAGTCGTGTTTAATTTCCCCACATATTTAGTACACTTTTGCTACTCCACGTTAGCATAACTCTTTATATTAATCACGACTGGTACTTAGGCCAGCTTTTGGCCTTAATCCTTAAATCCGTTGTCCTAGCTAGGAGTTTGGCTCAGCCAAGATCCTGATTATTATTATTATTATTATTATTTTTTGTATGTTAAGGGGAGAATCTAACTTTCTCAGAAGCCAACAGTACAATATTACAGCCTACTTGAGCATCTAGTCTCTGCTGAGTATCGTTGTGAAAGTCTATAAATTCTCGACTCTAGAGAATTGGCGAAGTAAGCCAGCATAAAAGTGAAATCGCTACTTGATTTCATGAGTCTATTCTCTCGTAATAAAAGACTCGATAGTCATTCCTAGCACACATAGCTATACATTGTATACTCCAATTACACAATATTTCATTTTCCCCCTGACATCTGGCGACCTCATTCCAGGATAAACTCCTAGCTTGGAATTATTACCAAATTACTCACTCGCTCTTACTTTAGTCACTCAGTCTCAAACTGAGTATGATGGAATCCAGTGCATACGTGCAAGAAGCTAAGGATATGGGGCTTACTAACCCCCAGGAAATTCGAGATTATGTCCTGTCGCGCTTCAATTACGAGCAGCAACGCGAGAATGCCGCCCGTGAAGAGCGGAAAATTCAGCGCGAACATGAGAAAGAACAACGTGAGTACGAGGAACATGTAAAGGAGCGCGAGTGCGAGGAACGAGAGAGAGAGAACGTGAACACGAGCTTCAAGTGCTGAAGCTGAAGCAAGACTCCTTGGCTTCCAGCACATCGGTTGCAGCTAACCCAAGTTCTGCTAGCGCTTTCTCAGCACCTTTTCTAGCAACTCCATGTCTCAAGCTTCCTTCTTACAAGGAAGGTGAGCAAATCGAGACATTTATAGCTCATTTCGAAGACATGGCAAAGCTGTACGATCTGGATGATGCAGCTAAGCGGCTTCAGTTCCTTAGCCTGTTTGAGGGCCCTGCCCTCGACATTCTCCACAGAATTCGCAGAGATAATCTCACGTACAAGATGATGACCGCACTCATCAAAGTGTACGGTCTTACCGTTGATCATGCTAGGAATCAGTTCATGAAGGCGCGTCTCGAGGAAAAGGAGACAGCTGTTCAGTTCCTTGACCGTCTCACGGCATACTTAGGCGAGTGGATGGAGAAGGACGAGACTCCCAGCACGCGAGAGGGAATGATCGACCTCGTGCTGCGCACACAGCTGGAAAAGTCGTGGCCTGCTGAGCTTATGGCCCAGCTCAAGATGTCCAAAGTGAAGGATGCAAACCAAATGGTGGAAAAGGCTGATGCTTTCTTT
Organism: Birgus latro; assembly: GCA_018397915.1. NCBI lineage: Eukaryota > Metazoa > Arthropoda > Malacostraca > Decapoda > Coenobitidae > Birgus > Birgus latro. The sequence continues at coordinate 44,031 of JAGKTI010005027.1, forward strand.
ACTGCGTACGGGTACCAAACTCATAGGCAACAGCCATGGAATAAGAAAGATACTGCCAAGTATGGTAAGCAATCCCAGACTGAACCCCAGCATCAAGGCCATTCTCAGAATAATGGCCAAGGTCCAAACAAACCGCAGAAGGACCAAGGGCAGAATACACAGAAACCTGACTGGAAGAGGTACAAGCAGTACCCTAACCAGCAGCAGCAGCAGCCACACAATCGCCAACCGGGACAAACGTTTTCAGCACCAGCCCCAGTGTATCGGAGGCAGGAGGCAAACGCAGCCTTCATTCCCCAACAGGCACACGATGGCGCCGTCCCCACCAGAACAGGTCCTCCTTCACAGTTCTCTAGTCCCCCTCAGATGGTGAACTCTCCTCCACAGGTCGTCATGCTCCTGCTCCCCAGATGGTGAGTACAGCACCTCGTTCACCTAGTTCAGGTACAACTCCTCATGCACCTAGTTTGGGTACGACCCCTAAGGCATCTAGTCATGTCAGATTTGAAGAGTTGTGTGCCATGCAGCCTTATCAATGGCTGGCCGCTTCCTCCACAGGCCCTCCCACAGGTAACAGTGCCTTCCTTGTTCAGCCAGGGTTTGTGGGAGGTGTTTCTGTCAATGTTCTGAGAGACAATGGTTCCTCAGGTTGTACTGTCAGGCAGAGTTTTGTTTGTCCTGAAGAATATACAGGCAGACAGATCCAAGCTCAGCTTATTGATGAATCAGTGAGATTGTTTCCTGAGGCACGTATCCAGGTAGCGTCTCCCTTTTACACAGGTTCAAGAGTTGCAGTTCTCATGCAAAAACCTATGTTTGACCTCATTATAGATAACATGCCAGGTGCCAAGTTTAGTTGCACTGCAGATATCACTACTCAGACTTCGGCGCAGTAACACGAGCCATGGCCAAGGCTCCAAACCGTGTTGCCCCGGTGGCTATTGTATTGCTGCAAGATCTGATTTGTAGTCAAGATGTTGTCCAAGAGCAACAATCTGACCCGACCTTTGCTGTTGTGCGGAAGAAACAAAAGGGTAAATTGACCATGTATTCACGGGTTGGACGAGCCAGGTTCCTTCGCAAACAAGGACGGCTCTACTGTGAGTCACGAACACTCGAGGGCAAGGTTCGACTGCAGTTTGTCGTTCTCGCGAACTACCGCCAAGCAGTGTTAGAAAGGGGTAATTGTTCAGCCTAAGGAGGTCATATGGGCAAAAAGAAAACCCAAGGCCGTATCCGTGCTGACTTTTTCTGGCCAGGAATGGGACATGAAATAGATAGTTTTGTGCACGCCTGCAATGTGTGTCGACGTACCACCATTCAGGAAAGTTTCCTTCCTGCGCCGTTTGAATCCATGCCCATAATCTCTGAGTTGTGTGAGAGAGAGGGCAGTGGTAATGTGGGTGCAGACCTGACCTCTCACTCGTTGGACCCACAGGATATAATATGTCTGGGGTCTGTACATACATATGTACCGTAGCTCATAAGTCCACAGCCACGGCGATCCCAACCGAGGACACCGATGACGAATGTGCAGTCTCGGTGATCCCAACCAAGGACACTAAGAACAAATGAGCAGTCACGGCGATCCCATCCACGGACACCGACGACAAGCCCTTATTAGTCGTAAGCGTAGGGCTTGTACATATTGTATGTACCGTAGGTTAAGGGGGAAGTTCGAGACCCCCGCGGAGGCAATCTGAGGATGTGTTTGAATTACCTTGTGGTGTGTCTCGAGCTGTGGGCCTCTCTGAGGATTCCCAGAGATTACACAAAACCCACATGAGTGTTTACACCCACCCAGGGTGTTAAAATGTGACCTGCCCAAGTTTGCATAGGGATTCTCGACTTACCTTTATTAGTTATAAGTGCAGTCATGGCGATCCCAACCGAGGACACCGAGGACAAACTGGCAGTCGCGGCGATCCCAACCGCAGACACCGACGATGAGCCTTTGTAGCAATAAGTGTATAGTTATAAACGAGCAGTCACGGCAATCCCAACCGAGGACACCGAGGACAAATGGGTAGCCGCGGTGATCCCAACAGCGGACACTGACGACGAGCCCTTTGTAGAAATAAGTGTAGTTATAAGTGTGCAGTCACAGTGATCCCAACCAAGAACACTGATGACAAACGGGCAGTCACGGCGATCCCAACCGAGGACACCGACGACGAGCCCATTATTAGGCTTATGTATAGGTTAAAAACGGCAACTATTAAGGAAATAATGGCAACCTCCTATGTACAAAACTTGCTGTTAACTGATTTTCAGCTAAAGTGTACTTTCTGTTGTGTATGGATTGATTGGTGGGTGGATGAAATTGTAATTTAGTACAAATTCTCACATTGACACTATTGATGTTCCACCTTGACTCATTCCACAAGTACAGTTGTTGGGTGAAGAAGATGTCCAGGACCATTGATTGTCTCTGCTGCATGCTGCCACCTCTTCTCTGCCCTCGTCGCCTTTATTATTGCATTAATTTGTATTATTATCATTGCTTTACACGTAAGTACAGTTACACTACAACTGTTACACCTACACCGTGTATCACATGCACCACGCTACATAACAATTAGTTGTCAATGTAAATTTAGCGAACTTTTGCTCAGTCTGACCTGAGTACAGGATTTTTCACTGTCGTCTCGGAGTTTTCCCTCAAGCTTCCTTCTCTTAACGTAAATACGAGGTTTTTACGCTCATAGGCGACAGTGCTTTTCTCCTGTAACAGGATAGTACACACACCACAGTGTGAATCTTGTGTGACTAAGCTAGTGTGTATATATATATATATAATTGAGACAGGCTTGTTCTGAGGGAACCGCAACTTGTACAGGAAAAGCAGTACCAGTGTTGCAACGAACAGCATTTTTTATTATGTCCAGACGTTTCGACATATTCATCTATGTCATCTTCAGTGGATCTAAAAAGATAAAAATGACCTGAAAACTAATAAAAAGCCTAAAAGAACTATTTGAGCATGGGCTCATCGTATTTATATAAAAGACAGAGAGAAAAAAAACGTAGTGTTAAACCACAGGGGGGACTTAGCTGCACAATATATTCAGAGGGACAGCAGACAGACAATTGTTTAGGGCCGGTTTTCGTTTATAAATATGAATGGATTCAAGTATTCTTAGATTCTTACTAGTACATGTATCTATTATACAAAA
>JAGKTI010005028.1:0-33291 GCA_018397915.1 Birgus latro
CCTTTAAACTGTGCTTTTCACTACTTCCTCTTTAATCGCAGGTGGTGGACTATATAACCAGCTGGTTCAGATTTTCACGACTCTACATGTCCCAGTCAGATTCTTCTTTCAGCAAGTGACTGTGGCGTTCCTCCCTTGCTCTCTTGCAACAGCTAACAATCGTACATCATCCCTGAACTGTTGCTCACTAACCAATTCCTGATTTTCCCATACCATTCACTTTGCCATCTGGAATATCTCAACTGTTGCTTTTGAGCCATTAAACGTGTCAGTTATGTCTGTCTTTGCCCTAGTCTTGTTTCCCACCCAGTACTTGGCTGCCAGCCACAGTACAACTCCGTATCTCCACAATTCTTCCATTCAGCATACCACTTCCTCTTTTCAATACCTGCTGCATCTACTTAAATCATTCCACCACCAAGTCACTTTATGAATCGGGACTCCCTTCATCCAGCCACCGGCTGCATCTGTGGTCTGTACTGTGCTCTACTTCAGAGGGCCCCGGCATTCATTAACAGAACCATATACTGTGCATTACCTCATTCTCTGCAACTCAGCTGAAGAAATTTCCTCAGCCTTTTCGCTTTGTAGTTTGTACACACCTTCCTCTACCATTTTAGCCCTTATCAGATAACCTTAACATGTCATAGATAAGTTTGTGCTGTAATACATATTCTTTATCAAGTATAACTTTCACATACTTAAACTTGTTCCTTCTGACAAGATTGTTTTTCTTAATTAAATGTTATCATTATTTTCTCTGCTCTTAAACGGTGTTGCACACTAACATGTCTGAAGTAGCTTCAGATTCTAGAATCCTTTCTCAGTCATTGTTTCTGTCTATTGCCAGACGCCTTAATCCCGTAAGGGGTGGCCACAAGCAAATCGCCTCCATGTCGCCCAGTCCCCCGCCATTTCACTACTCTGCTTCTAGCTCACACCCCCCACTCTCATGTAGCTCTCCACTTCATCCCTCCTTCGTATCCTTGGCCTCCCCCTCCCTCTCCTCCCCCTCACTCACATAGACTCTCCTCATTAGTCCCTCATTCTCCATCCTCTCCACATGGTCAAACCACTTCATTGTATTTCTCATTACACTTTCTATAACATCCACATCCACACCACAACGCTTCACTTCCTCATTTGTCAGTCTGTCTCTTCATGTAACTCCACATGCTCCTCTCAGATAAGTCTTTTCCACTGCCCTCACTCTTGACACATGTCCTTCCAGCAAGGTCCAACCTTCACTTCCATATGGAGTTAGTATCACAGTACTGTCATGTAGCAACTTTTATACTTCCATGCCTATTTCCCTGTTTCTTATCACTGGTTTCAAAGAACCAGCAACCTTTCTTCTTTGTTGTACCTTTTCAAGCACTTCACCTTCTAAACTTTCATCCTTACTCATCACACTACCCAAGTACTTAAATGCGCTCACATTTTCCATTTCCTCATCATCCAACCTCACTGTACATTCAGTGACTTATTTTTCATGAAGACCATAACTTTACTCTTCCTTGCATTCACCTTTAGATTCCATTTCTTCCACTCTTCCAAACATATTCACCAAGCCTTGCAGTCCCCCTTCATCTTTACTTAACAATACAGTATCATCTGCAAACAACAGTACAGAGTTTCCAAACGTTGCCCTCTCTCATTAAAGCTGCTCCAACATCCACTGCCCTACCTTGTATCTCTTCAATAATCCCATCCATATACAGAGTGAACAGCCATGGAGACATGACATCCCTGTTTCAGTCCAACATTCAAATAGGAAAATTCACTCATTTCACTATCCACATGCACTGCAGCCTCAGCACTCTCATACATACTGGTCATGGCATTTAATAGCTTCCCATTTACACCACATGTTTTTAATATTTTCCACATTCCACATTGTTTTTAGTACCATAACCACAGCTGCCATGGATTCTGAAAATCCCCAACTTCACCCTCCATCCTGTCCATGCAGGTTGCCACCACACATTACAACACACTAATTATTCATTCCTGCCACAATATCCACAAGTTCGTCCCAGAACTCATTCTTTATCTCCTCACAGTCCACACTGAAGAGCATTTTCATAGACCACAGACTTAATGCCTCTCTCAACTGCCACCTTCAAAAGCAGTCCTCAGGCAGTATCTCTTCACCACAAGGGCACCTTCCATCCATTTCTCTGCCAGCAACACCCACATCCCTAATGCCTTTATCTTCCCCACTCCAAGAAAACTTATTTCATACCCTATTTCCCACAGTCATCATTTGGCTACCTCTCAGTCATCTAACCTTGCATGCAGAAAACATCCATTCACATTCTCTCTGGTACCTCTACCACCTCCCCTGCTCATCTTCTCATTATACCAACATTATAGGATGCAATCTTCCAGGCCAAAACCCACCTCCCCTGCTCATCTTCTCATTATACCAACATGGATGCAATCTTGCAGGCCAAAACCCAGAATGTTGGCTTGTTAAATTCTTATTGACTGATTTAATGTTGTTCCTGGGTATACATTTTTCCTCTTGGAACCTGATCATACCTTTACAGTAGTTGATTTGGTAGAGCTGAATGAATGAGATCCCATTCCACACCACTTTGCCCCCCATGTACAACCTGGCAGTTTTCCCTACCCCTCTCCTGGCCAGAGGTGAGCAGTGCTGCTGTTCTTGAGGCATCCCACTTTGCCAGCTGTAGGGACCAACTCCAAGTTCAGCTTAGCACCACAACTAATACAGTACTGTATTTTTCATCCGCCAAAATGGCCTTCCGGGCAACATGATCAGGTTGATGCCACTGTGCTATCAGACAGGAACAGCAACACGTAAACTGCATGATCCGTACTTTCATGTGCTGGGAAGGCAAATAGATCAAGTGGACACCAAGACTCTTCATTCATAAAGTGACAAGTCACCCTCCATTCCCCCACCAGGTACTGTCATCAAGCAACACTGAGTTAGTTAAAGAGCCTCATATCCTTACTGTCACCCCAGGCCATAAGGTCAACAATTCTGACATGATGCTGGAAAGGGTGATGGTGATCCTCATTCCTTTCCAGTTTAGGTGCATCCTTGACCCAAGTCAACCTGGGCCAGGAATATGGGAGACAGTAAATTAAAGAACTATCCATCTATCTATTGCAACGCCTTAATCCCATAAGGGGTGGCCACAAACAAATCACCTCCATGTCGTTCTGTCCCTCGTCATTTCACTACCCTGCTCCCAGCTCACACACCCCTCTCTTATATACCTCTCCACTCCATCCCTCCATCTCATCCTTGGCCTCCCCCTTCCTCTCCCCCCCCTCCACTTTACTCACATACACTCTCCTTGTCAGTCTCTCACTCTTCATCCTCTCCACATGGCCAAACTACCTCATTGTGTTTCTCCTAATGCTTCCTATCACATCCAGTAAAGACACTATAGAAATAAAAGTTACAATAGGATACTATATCCACATCATCTCATTTTATTCAATCAGCATATTTTTCTCCAGTATTTATAATTCAGCTTAAATTTACTCTGGAAAGTACGAACTTTAACCCCTTCACCATGATGACGTATTAGTTAAACTTACTCTTGCTGCCTCCACATAAATTTGATGCGACTGAAAGACCTCTCATACTAAAGGAAGTAATGGTTTTATGTAATCCCTCTAGTTTAAAAAGCCTCCCATAAGATGAATAAAATCATCTAGAGATAAAAAGAATATAATTAAAGATACCGCACTATAATGAAGAGGTCAATACAGAGGATATTTATCACAGGTTACAGATCAAAAATGACAATACAGTACATGCTTTCACTCTACAATAGCTAAGGATCAACACTTTCATACTACAACTGTTATGGATCATCGACACTCATTCTACAACTAAGATGGATCATCAGCTTCATTCTACATTTGTTACAGGTCATAAACACTCATTCTACAACTCTTATGGATCACTGGCATTCATTCTGTAATGGCTGTAAATCAACAATTTTATTCCATAGTTGTTATGGATCAGTGATACAATCAACCAAAAGAATATATGTATCCCACACTTAACAGTACAGGATATGGGAAGTAACTCCATCTTGTGCAATGTTTGTGTTAAGCAGGTGCATAAGGCATGCAGTGGTATTAGAGGTAGACTGCGAGATAATGTTAATTTCATGTGTGCAGTGTGTCGGGGAGAGTGCATACAGATTGTCAGGCATGAAAAGATTGATCTTGTTGGTGAGTCCCTTGAGTGTGTGGGAGAATTTTTTTATTTGAAGGACATGTTAGGTGCTGGAAGTGGAGCTGGTGCTAGCTCTGTGACTAGAGTGAGGAATGGTTGGAGGAAGTTCAGGGAGCTGTTGCCTGTCCCTACATTGAGAAGGCTCTCCCTCTGTGCTATGGGGTCTTTTTATGCAGCTGTGTCAGGAGTGTAATGCTGTATGGTAGTAAGACCTGGGCAGTAAAGGAAGAGGATATTCACAGGCCCATCTGTACAAAAATGACAATGATTAGGTGGATGTGCAGTGCGTCTTTGAATGCAAGGCCTGGGGGGGGGGGACTAGGTATATGATGGAAGAGTTAAGAGGAAGGATGGGACTGGAGTGTATTGGTGTTGTGATCAGAAAGGGTAGATTGAGATGGTTTGGTCATGTGGAGAATGGAGGATGACAATTGGGTGCAGAAAATGAGAGGTGTTAACGTATGGAGTAGGGGTGCAACAGGCAGACTGAAAAGGACCTGGGACAAGATCATAGAGTGTGACAGGGATACAGGACAGAATAGGAGGCTGCCAGAGATTGGGCAGTGTGGAGAGCCACCATTAGGTGACCAAGGTCAATGCATGCAAGCATGTTGGAGCAGCCTTTATAAACAATACAAATGATACGAACTCTGAAATCTTTTTACATCCTTTTCTTGTTAATGATAGCCAATTTTCACTTTAATGATAACTCGGCGAAAAAAATACAATAATTACAGTGATTTGTTCTCAACTGACAAAGAACTGTAACCCCTTTCAGTTCACTTGATGGCCAAGTGTAGTCTGACTGGTTGATTTGACTAGTAATAATGGACACTCATTCCTACCTTATAGTTAAGTACAGTATCATCGAATTTCATGCAGCTATGATTTTTTATTAAAGCTGTGAGTGACCCAGTTCTGTCAAGTGAAATCAAGCTGACAATAATGCTTTTTGGGTTGTAAAAATGAAAATAAGCGAGTTACATAAGATAGTACTGTTGCTGGAAGTAAATGGAAGAGTAAATTGGCCTGGTAAGTTCTTCCCGTCACTTTAGCTCGAGTTTTATTGTTTATGTTTGTTATTCATCAGCAGTGGTTTACAGTGGCAGAATGTGGGGTTTTCAGTGGTACCCCAGACAATTATTGAATGCATATTAGTGTCTTTACTTAGTACCGGTAATTTGCTTAACCCCAGTAACATTTTCTTTTAGTTTATTCTTGTTACTTCCAGATTATTTTATTCAATTTTGGAAACATCTCTTGTACTGAAAGGGTTAATTAAGGCTATATCTAACTCTTCCAGGCCAAATAAGTCTCTCTGAAGCTGAGTAAAATTCATCTGAAAGTGTCAACAATAAATTAAATACTCTGTCAATGTTGTGAAATGGTTATTCATAAAATTTTCAGTAACACAATCCTGCTGTTAAGTGTGGTATCCCTGTATTAATAAATGTAGCACTACTAAGGCCATGTTATCTTCCATAAATGAATCATACACCTGAACAACTACAGACTACTTTATACAATCAACAACCTACTAAAAATATATTGCACCAACATATAATACAGATATACGTAAAAACAAATCATACATACAAATGCATAAGGGTTGTGAAAACCTATTTAAACTCTTCAGCCATATGATGTGGTGCTGGAGAGATGCCTTCATGTGATGGCACTGATATAACTGGGTGGCTTCACTTCCTAGTTAGACAAATGTCCCTCAGTTCCACACCATCCTTCTTTGGGGGACAGGAAGCAAGCTGAGGGATGTTTGTATAACCCGGCAGCTCCACCATCCTGTTATATTGGTGCCACTGCATGAACAAGTCCCTCTCCAGCACCTGACTGAAAAGGTTAAACAGTCATCAATACAGCACACGACTAAACGTATGTGATATTCATAGTATACACTGTTATATATAAATGTACACTCAACAAGCAATGTATCTGAACATGAACCATTTTCATCCAGTGATGTTCTTTTCATTATACTGTATTCTGTTATTACCTGAATATTTTATTCGACAGACTTTCCAAACTGGAGATGTTAAATACAGCCTTAATAATCTCTTCACAAACAGGGTGTTCTCCAGTACAGCAGGTTCCATTATATGATCATCCGCTATACGAGAAACTGATGATATGAGAATGGGCAATTTAGACCCAAATTTGGTGATGTGATGCGAACAGGGCCAGTTGACCTCACCATATTTTTCCCATAAATTTTGGCTTCTGTTATACAAGTTTTGCAATCCCTCTTTATTCCCCCCCCCCCTTTATACAAGTATCCACAATGCAAGCAGGGCCAGTTAACCTAACCATATTATTCCCATTAGTTATGTAGCCAACTCTGTTGTACGAGTTTTGCATTTTTTTTTTTTTAATCCATTATATGAATATCCACTATCCAAGAAGCCCTCCATTAACGACTCCTACTCGTATAACAGGACCGGCCTATACTTAACACAACTGTCTGGCGGTAGCTTGAAAAAAATAGAAAATACATCAATGGGCTGAATTGCACCCAGCTGTTCAGATACATTTATTACTGAGTGTACACAATTCAAGAATCTCTTTTACACTGTACAAACTATGTGACCTTCGTTTATACACTAATAACAAATATACGTATACAAAGCAGAGCAAGGATGAATTATCACTTATAAAAATCATTATGAGAAATATACATACATCAATATGTTTCTTTGTAGAAAAGTGAAAAAGAACTAATGAACACAATTAACACCAACATGGAATATAAATGATGAGTCATGGATGATCTCAGAATGCAGGAATTTCTGGGTGATGTTAAAAAACAGGAATCTTCTCCCGGGGTGTCTGATGCAAGTCATCATCCAGGGTAAGGAGCAACTGTAACAAAATATGATAATAAACAACTCTGCATTCTACAATATCATTATCATCATCACTAAAATCACCATAATTATCATTGCTATAATCATCACCAGATCCTTAATCATGATCATCATGCAGACCTCTTTTCCCACCTAAGGATGGGGTGCAATAAAGTTCAGAGAGCGAGAAAAAATATGACAGACAAAGAACTTGCAAAACTCTGCCCATTTAAAAAGCTACACCCTTATTCACTAACCATTCAAGTCCCCAGAATCCCAACTCCACCTCTCAGGCATAAACATCCACATTTACATACCTATCAGCTAAAGTCACTCAAAGTATCATCACCGCTTTGGGAGAAAACAGAGGTACCAATCCCTTGTTGCAACAGCTGAATAAAAGTATCTGATGTTAGGTCAAATTGAATAAGAGTTGTCCTAATCAGGAAGGAGTTAAAAAAATACAGGTGCACTAAGACTCCTGCAGCTGCATTCACCATCCATTATCAAGAATAACTGTAACAGGATATGAAATACACCTGTACATAACTCTAGTATTTAGCCACATTTGCCAGGGATGGATACTTTATGATGGTGGCACCGATATAACCAGGTGGCTCCACTGTCTAGTTATCCAGCATCTCTCATCTCCCTCCCCATACCCAGAAAAGAGGATGGTGGACTGCAGGTGTAAGGGTAACTTTAGCCTGTAGTCCACTGGGTACATGTCCTGCTGAGCCTGAAGCCACAAGAGCGACATTTAACCACAAAACCTACCATAAATCCAAAGAACATGGCCCCAGCTGAAAGGAAGTGCCAGATATCATGTGTGTCATAGAAGTGAAGCAGGACACACTCTTGGTTGAACTGGCGTGAGTGTGCCGGGGTTAGCTCCCAGGTGGTGGTGTGCTGGGTGTAGAAGTAGATGGCCGCACCCCAACTCGCACCACATAATACCAGGTACACCACTGCCTGAAGCTGCAGTCTTTCCCCATGACGAAGCTGTGAATACAATAGTTCTGTCATCTTTATCTGTCATTATTAGCATCAGTATCAATGTTGTCATCATCGTCATCATCATCATCATCATAAATTATCTGCATCCCCCCCCACTCCACATAACACCAGATAGCAGTCTCTCACTGTGACAAAGCTATAAATACATGGAGCTGCATTATCACCCATCATTTATTACCCATCATCAACATAAATATTAATTTTACCATCACGGCCTATCATCCTGTCTATGGATAGGATAAAACAGGAACTAGAGCAAGAAAAGGGAACGGACAAAACAAAGAAGGATCCACAAAGTGGCAATTCATTTGTGCCCCCCCCACTCCCCCTTCCTGAATTAAGGTGCCTGGCTACAGATACAAAAGACAGATGGCTCCATTACCTAGTTAACACAAATTACAAACATCCCTCAATTCCCTTCCTGTTCCTTAAAAGGAGGAAGGTGGTCTGCAAGAAAAAGGCCACTTCAGCATACAATCTACTGGGATCAATTCTGATGCGCCTGGGGCCAGAACAAGAGCAATTTAAAGTAGCATTTTGCCTGTACATGTGTTATTGAAGACTGACTATGCCTACCTTCATAATGATATAAAATGCTATGTAGAGGAGAAGGTTGGTGAGGAATATTATGAGAAGGTACGATGCAAAGTCTTTGGGTGTTGACACCACGCCATAAATCGCCAGTCCCCAGTTGGCCGCATTTCCCAGCAGCAGCAGCACCATGCGATCACAGTACATGGGGCGGCAGATTTGGCGCCAATCACTCAGCTCACTCAAGCACCAGGTTTTCATTCGCTTTAGCACACCAAGATCTGTGCAAAGAGGAGTCAAGGAGGATTACTTACACATCGACTTCACTTCCATTACATCTTGTTTTTGTATCACTCTTTCCACCTCCAGACAATTTGGTCAACCCAGAGTAGACAGTTTGAACTGGAGAAGTTAGACATAGCCTTCTAGCACCATATTTTTATTTGCTTCACCATCCCAAGGCTGTGAAAAGGATAGCAAAAGTAGCATTTCATTATCATTGCACTTTTTATATATTCTGTTACTGCTACTGCCAGACCATCTTACTGAGTTTAACAGAAACTTTCAAACCGGAAAGAATGATGGTTCCACTGCCCTGCGCAATATATACGTACATACTGAAAGAATTATATGAGGAGAGACTAAGAAGTTTGGGAGTGTTGTGGTATCGATGTGGATGTGCTGGAAAGTGTTTCGAGGAGCACCCTCAGATGCTTTAGCCAGACGGACAGAACAGACAGTGGGACTGACAAGAAGAGTGTATGTGTGTGAGGTATAGAGGGAGAAGCAAAGCTGAGGATGAGACTGCGAGATGGGATGTAGAGATATATAAGTGAGAGTGGTGTGGGATAAAAGGAGTGCAGTCTGATGGCAGAGGACATGGATGTGATTTGTTTGTGGCTATCCCCCCGCTCCCAGGACTAAGACACCTAGACGTAGATAGGCAGAGGAGTGACAAGTATAAGAGTATCAGGTAGAAGAGTGGTAGATAGGACAGTACAAGGCAAGACAGAAGAGTATTAAACATTAGCAGTGAGAAAAGAGGAACAGACAGAAAATTATATACCGTATCAAAGAGTGATACATACCAAGTTTCCATCGTCCCATGTAATATATATGACAGGAGAGGAGGAGGCACGAGGTGACATGGATTATGCCAAACAGTATCCAGAAGATCAAGGTGCCAGCCAGAACTCCTATGACTCCCAGCAGCACAGCCAATGCCAGCGCCACGTACGCATCTCCAGCTTTGGCATTGATGTCGGGGTGCCGCGTCTGGTAGATCTTCAACATTGATAGCACTGAGATCACGTACATGAAAGACGTGTCTGCAAGAAATACCTGTATCAGTGATTCACAGAAAATTCTTTTTAAGCCACAAGGACATGTTTCAAATTATAAATGGTAGCATACATTAAAAGGGGAACTGGCAAATCGGCATTACTGATACCAACAATGCCATTTCTGGACGGACCATGCTTCACTTTGCTCCAAACAAACGATTTATGCATCAAAGCAGGGTCAAGAGTTTAGCACCTGTGAAGATGCAAGAAAATCCTCTGAAACTCCCTGATGCATTCCAAGTGATGTGACACCAATGGGAACTCCCCTTTAGAAAATTTCAATTGATATGAAACTGAAACGGGCCTATCTGTGACCCACCTGCGACCATCCTGCCAAGCTTCATCAAATTCCTTTCTCTAATTTTGGCTGCGCTACACACACACACACACGCCAGCCCAGAATTACACCGTAATATATTAGATGGAACGTGCATTCATTCGGTAAATTACTGTCACCTTAACAGTAAAAACAGACATAAAAAACGGCATCATATTACAAGGACTGATAGTAATAAAAACTCCTCATAATAAGCAGCCTTTTTTGACACTCATTTTTACTATTACATCCACAGTAATAAAAAAAATAAAAAAATAAATAATTTAAGTTCCATGCACAGTCAGTCCGTACTATGTCTGTCTCTCCACATGCTCCACAGATAACTCATTTCCATTCCCCTCACCCGTGACTTACATCTGTCCAACAAATTCAAAGCTTCACAACTATCATGCAACAACTTTACATCCATGCTCATCTCCCTATTCCTTATCACTGCCCTCAATATACCTTCAACCTGCCTTCCCTGCTGTACCTTTGCCTGCACTTCATCCTTTAACCACAATTTTGTTACTTAATTTGGCTGCTGTACTTACCAAATTGATAGTTTGCATTGTTGGGACAGATGTGGTAGCAAGCACTGAGCAGCCCTTCCATAATCAGTGACCCACCCATTGCGTAGAACAGCCCAAAGTGTTGTGGGATGCCATAGTACTGAAACAAACACAAGGAGTTAATGTAAGTCATCACTGTCATCACCACCACCACCACCACCACCACCACCACCACCACCACCACCACCATCATCACTGATCATCATCATCATCATCCATCACTGACATCATCATCATTATCATCATGACATTTTTCTCCCACCTAAGGATAAGGTGTGGGATGGTCCAAACAACAAAGTACTGATAAGGCAAAGTAGGAATGTGGAAGAACTATCAACAGCATACTCTGTGAAATATGCCACACAGTCATTCACACCTCACTCAAGCCCCCGCAATCCAGGCTCCACCTCACACAACTGCCCACATGTACGTGTTTTTTTAATATTTTTGTGCACATACATTTCACAAACACCTGCCACACAGACTTAAACTGAAAGTGACAAGCCCCTGTCCTGTGTTTCTCCTAATCTCAATAAAACTGTCAACTGTCTGGAGGATGCATGAATAGATAGTAAAGGAAAACATGAATGGACCCCAGGAGTTATGACTAACTCAGGAAACCTACCAGGCTACCCAGCTATACAGTACTTTATTACTCATGTTTTTCTTTATTAATCAAACTGTAAGCTATGTAATAAAGAAGTAATCTAATGGTTAGGGTACCCTAATCAGTGTGAAGGCCTTCCTCACAAGCTCAATCCCTAGAAGGTGATTGGAGACGGTTAGATAATATTGAGCCAGACAGAGTAGCTAGTCATCTACCCTTAAATGTACTGCACTATGGCAGCCTGGCCTCAGGCCCCTACACCTTGAAGATATAACTTTTTTTTTTCCCCCCTTCATAAGCAAAAGTTTGTCAACAATCCCCTACTAGATTTTATTATTGTCTAGCCTTTCATTTCTCAATCCTCTCCAAATGTCAAAGAGCATCCTTCCTTATACACTTTTGTTGTAGGCTCCATACTGTTATCATATCAAAACATTTTGAGTAACACCTTCCATTTTAAAGGCCAGCTGTGAAGTGTCAGCAAATTTTAGAACAAGGTTACTGTTGTTATTGTTGCTCTTGTTGTTGCTGTGACCCCAGGACCATCTGGATGTGAACTCAATGGAGTGCAGATAACATGCCACTTGAGCCAGGCACTCCCAAAAATCTAATGTTTTGTTGAAGGACTGTCTGTGTCGTGGTACTGTGGTGCATGAGGTGAGTAAGTGTGTTGTGGTGCGGAGGTGCATTGAAGAGTGGGCATAGTGGATTGTCTGTGAGTTGTATTTTGTGTTGGTAGTGAAGCAGGGAAGGGTGATGGCCACAGCACAGCCTGGCATGCTGCTGCTGTCTCTCTGGGAAGGCTGTTTCAGGGGTACGAGTGTCTGGTGGGAGTTTATGAAAGATGCTGTTGACTCATAATAGTACAGTACAGGTGTGACAAATGAACATTTTACCTCACCTTATCTATTTTATAATCTGCCATAACAGCCTGTTTATGTCTGTGGTTCCTACGGGCACACACAGCAATAAACAAGATGCCAAAGAGGATGTACCCGATGTTGGAGAAGACATGGTTGAAGTCACTTATGGGACCCACAGGATGAGCACACCAGAAGTTGTAAAAGCACAAATCTTGATTTCCCGTCTCATCCAGTACCTAAAAAGAAAACGTTTACAGTTGTATTACAGAACTCGCTCACTGGGCCCAGGGCCAATTATTTTTAATCTTGCCATCCCTAGATAATTTCATCTGCATCTGGAAAGTGTTCAAACTGGAGGGGTTACATGTAGCCTTCAATAATCCCTGTAATAGGCATTTTATGCTAAATAAAACTATCTGGTGGCAGGCAGACTGAAATAAAAGGCACATTATCGGCCTGAAGGAGGTGAACTTGAGATCGGGAATGAGAAGGCAGGATCAAATTTTTTATGGCAGTTTCTGAAGCACATAAGGATGTCTGATGTTTGCTCTCTCCCTATAATGTTGCTGACAGCACTGTGTAATGTGACATCACGAGTCACTGGAGTTACTAATGAAAGACATCAATATACTTTACCCTCTGATAAGTGATAACCAGCTGAATAACAGGCACTGCATAGAAGATTCCAACAGTGATCAGACCCCATATGTAAAGCCGTGACTTTTTGGTTAGCACCCGCATATCCTTCCGAGCAAGATCACTAACATACAAGAAGGTCTTGGTTCTGAAAAATAAAGCATAAAGATAAGACAACATCATCATCATCATCATCATCATCATCATCATCATCATCATCATCATCATCAATATCACCACCACCACCACCATCACCATCATCATCATCATCATCACTGTGACCATTTTTTTTCCCTCCTAAGGAAGGGGTTAGGCAGGTCCAGAAACAAGGGAAGAGAAAATGAAAGTGAGTGAACTTTCAACAGCACACCCAGTAACATGGGCAAGACAAGCATTCACATTTCATTCAAGCCCTCAAATGCTGAATCCAACTCACAGGCCTAATCATCTGCACACATTCTGGGGAAATTTCTATACAGATGTACTTCACATACAATTACCAGATGGTCCAGTTAAAGAAAGGGTGCCAAAGATTTTCATCCGCTGGCAGTTCCCAATGTGTCATGATCTTGATTTATTTCCTTCTCAGTCTCCTAGCTTACAAATCTCCACACAGAATCTCACCCCACATGTTCCTCAGTCTGCCTTTGAGGATTCTTCCCTCCACATCCACATCTGTGACCATCCTTAGCCACTTATCCTCCTCCATCCACTCAACATATTCAAACATCTTAACCTTCAAGTCAGCATATCCCTCAGACATTTTTAGTACCAAATTTCTCTTTCACAGCACACTGTTCCCAGTTCTATCACCCAGTGCAATCCAACTTATCCATCTCAACATTCTCCATCCATCTATCCATCATCCAATCCTATGTTGCCCCATGAGGAGCGTAGAAGCCCGGGGCTAGGCAAGCTGGTCCTGACATTTAAGATGAGAGTGATTTTCATGTACTCTAATCTGCATGCATGGTCTTCTTTTATAGGCAAAGTCTCTACCATACAACATGACTCATCTCACACTGCTGCATGAGGTGCTATCTAAAATTTTCCAGACTGGGATCGCAACTCCTAAATGGGTTGTAGTAGTGCAATGTGCCTCTAGGTGGAAGTACTAACATGCATTGTGAGTCGGTGTGCCATGCGGCGTGGAGCTAGACAGATGTGGGGATTAGTGACGTTCGTTTGTTTGCTGTCATGCACGTGTCGTGTGGCAATTTTTGAGATAGATACAAAAAAAAAACTGCGAATTTGCATCAAATTTTGTGCGAATTTCAGGAAAAATGCAACAGAGACCCTGGCAATGATTCAACAAGTGTTTGGCGAGCAATCTCTTGGTTGGACATCCTCAAAAGACCCAAAAAGGCCAGACAGGTGAAAAACACTGTCAAGAGCATGCTGATCATTTTCTTTGACATCAAGGGGATTGTGCACAAAGGATTCATCCCAACTGGCCAAACTGTCAATTCCATCTTCCACTGTGATGTTTTGCGGTTACTGCGTGAAAATGTAAGAAGGCGACGCCCCGACCTTTGGTGAGACAACTGGCTGCTTCACCATGACAATGCCCCGGCTCACGATGTGCTCAGCGCCCAGCAGCTTTTGGCCAAGGACAACATGCCTATCGTTCCCCACCCTCCTCAATTGCCGGATTTGGCCCCCTGTGGCTTCCTTCCGTTCCCAAACATGAAGATCAAGCTGAATGGGCATCATTCTGATACCACTGAAGACACCCAGAAGGAACAGCTGGCGATGCTCGACACTCTCATTGAAAAGGACTTCCAGGGAGTATTCCAGCAAAGGAGGAAGCGCTGGGACTGGTGTACCAGTGTGCAAGGGAACTACTTCGAGGGTGATGGCGGCCAATAAGCACTATGGTGAGTTTCCAGTTTTATGTTGCATTAGTCCGGAAAATTTCGGATAGAACCTCGTATAGCAGTAAGACTTGCACTTGAAGAGAAGGGAATATAGTAAAACCTCGATATAACGGACTTCAGTAGACCAGAATTCGCTTTTATCGGACTCGAGGAGCTACCGGACTAAACCCCTATATATCGGAAAAAGTCCGATATAGCCAGAAAGCAGTCCGGACTGCCTGACCACTTCAGCTATGTTCACCACAATAAGACAAGTAAAAGACATGTTTTTCAGTGCACAGTACAGTATTATTATACCATTTGATTAATGTAGTGAAGGTATAACACAGTACAATACTGCAATGGTGGTGAAAACTACCGATGCAATCCGGACTAATGTCTGATATATCGGAAAAAGTCCGGATTAGCAGAGGTAAGTCCGGATGTCGCTTTTATCGAAAAATCGCATATTTCGGGCTGGCCTGAGCCCTAGTTAGTCCGTTATAGTGAGGTCTTACTGTATAAGCTCATGTCATACTGAAGTAGTTAATTTGGAACTGCAGTATATACCAGTAACACAATGTCAATGTCTTAATGCAATGCACTGTTTGCTTACCTGAATATGTCCTTGTCACTCTCTGCATCGGTAAGCATGTCAATATCATCTTCGTCTAACGAGGAGTCAGAAACAGTGCGTGCCAAGGGTGGGTGATCTTCCTTGATGCAGCTTTCTGAAAATAAGGAAACACCAACTTTTCTCTGACTACTTAAAATAAATAAATAAATAAACTCAAATGATACCATCCTTCCTCTTAAGGAATCCCCAAACTGAGGTTAACCATGGTACACCCAACTTTTTCTATGAACTGGATACTAAACCAAGTGCCAAAATTAGCTAATTACTTATAAACATTTGCTAGAAACTGTTGGGAAAAAAAAAAAATCTAAGGTTTGTGATACGAATTGTAGCAATAGGTGTGCTTCAGCTTGGACTCTGACTCCATTTGTGACTGAATGTTTCCTGTCAAAGAATGATGACTTTAAGGGTTGTTACCAAGCTTGTACCCACACTCCACCTTCATGGTAGTACCTAACAGGGTCAGTGACAGCCAGTCATCTACTACAGCCAATCCCATACTATTCCCTTTGAGATGTTGGGGTCCCAAGACAAGGTTACCGTTGTCCAATATTTTGAAGTGTAGATGGCCAGCTTACTTCCCTTGATGGCGTTATAGGACAGTAAAATCTCCCGTCACTTCTTGGGAATCAAACCTATGCAAGGCTATTACACCAAATGAGGTGTTCTAACCACTACACCTCCACTTTAACGTGGCCTAAAATTGCCATCTTATATGATGAGCTGTAACGAGATTAACATTAGAATATGACAACAGTTATGAAGAGGTGTTATGGAAAGGATACAGAGCAGCAGTACTGTCTTATTTTGCCACTGAGCTGCTACAAAACTGACAGAAGAGTATGGCACTTATCAGGAGAACTACTATGAATTGGAAACACTGTAGTCATAGCATTGTCTTGGAAATTGCTGTACAAGCCTTCACTAGAATAGATTTCCCTTAAGGAGAATAAAATTATCTAGAGGTGGCAAGAAATTTAAAAAAGACATCCTTGGGCTGATGTATTTGTGTTGCAATGGCTGCTTGCACACACCTAACATTGGCAAGCAGCTCTAATATACAAGTTCCAGCGGTGATTTACGGGTCCTAAAGGGCAATTAATCCAGAGGGCTAAAAACACTCCTTTCTGTTACTGGAGAAGTGTCCCACCCAAATCCAATGCTTAATACATGGGCATAGGTGTGGAAATTTTTTGGAGTGTAGGGTTGTTGTTGTTGTTGTTGGGTAACCCTGGTCTGTCTGGCCAATGAGACCCATCTATTGTAGGCAAGTGATCACCCCTGCAAGGCCATCCCATGCAGTGAATCAACATTCCTTTGCAGTGGACAGCATCACGCCACAGCGAGGTGCGGGGAAGAGTGTGGAGGTTCAGTTCCTGGCATGAATGTAGGCTCCACATCATCCAGTTATATGGTTACCATCCAGCACTGTACATGGTTTCCAGGGTTACAGGAAACCATTAGGCTTGCAACTCAGTAAAGGACCATTCAAAGAGGAAAGAAGAGTAATCAAAAGCAACAGGCTGGATGGGTGAAATAGGAGAAACGGAAGGCAGACACAGAAATTGAATAATAAAGGTGAAGGAAGAAGTAGGCGGCACTACAAATGAGTGGATGATGGTCGCCACAAACTACGACAGGAATGCAGAGGAAGAAGTGCATGTGGAAGTTATGCTGGGAAGGTTATGATCGTGAGTGAAAGGATTGGTTATATACAGTAAATGCCAATGACTGACCTGGCGTGGCAGCAATGGCCCCATATGATTGTGATGGCCCCTGTGAACCCAAGTCCTCTGGTGAAGACAGTACAGAGTCATCCAGAAGGCTACGTGCTCGAGGCTGTTTGCGTTTTGCTCTGCAATGCATGTTTCATATTAGAATCAAAATTGGAATCTCTCTCTAGCATATGTACAGTACATAATGAGTAAGTTTTTCTGCTGCTCCTAATATTAAGACCATGTACAAAGAACTGCAATGTCAGCATGGTGTACATAGCTATGTAACTGCAGTATGGTCTTACTAACAAAGAAGAATGTTAAACAACCTCCACTTACAACAAGTTCTTTAATGAGGGCTCAGTTTATACTGCTTTAGCCTTTATCGCTCCAATAAGAATATAAGGCCTTTGAACTAACCTACTCAAAATGGATATTGTGAGTGTTCAGTCACTCTTCCCCGAAAGGCATTATGTGAGCAATAACTCCCAACAATCCCTCAAATTTAAACCATGATGAGGCTCAGTTAATTATGTTATTTAGTACTGTCTGAAGTAAACGAGCAAAAGTTCTCACCTGATATATGAAATGCAGGCAAGAAGAAGTGTGACCACATAGAAGAAAGCGCAATATCCCAGACCAGCAAAGATCGCACTGAGATACTCGAGCTTGGTGATTTTTTCTTCGATGGTGAGTGTGATGGTCTTTCTGCGTGTTCGATAGACATGTTGGAAGGTTGATGAACACGCCTCATCCGTTGACATCACCACAATAACAATATATAGCCCACTTGGGTACTCCATTTTCTGTTGGGAGGTGTTCACTGATTAATTTCTTCACTCCAATTACCGGTATCATTTTTCATTTCCCTACTGCTACCAACTTTAGGGAAAAGTCTTATAGTGAGGGAGTTACAGGAGGTTATATCCAACCACAGCAGTTCAAAAAGTTTCTCCTAAGCTGATCAAAATAATCTGGAGACAGCAAGAAAGAATTAAAGAGTGCATCATGGCACTGAAGAGATTACTGCATAACTTACCCTTACTGTGATGCCAGCCTGGTAGGTCATAGTTTGGTAGTAGTTGCCATATTGTGCATTCTCTTCACTGTCAAACACAGGGCACTGAAAAAACAGACAAACAGTGACTGAAGTTATAAGTGCATAGAAGTTATGGAATGTTGCTCATCCACCTATTCTCCCTTTTTTTCATTATCTTGTGGTCATCACCACCACCATCATCCTGACCTCTTTCTCCCACCTAAGAAAGCATGAGGTGTGGTCCAGAAAACAAAGAAGGAAGTGCAAAAATGAGGGAGAACTATCAATAGCATGCTTAGTGAAATGGACAAGATAATCATTCGCACATCATTCAGTCCTTTGAATCCTAGCTTCACCTCACAAGCCTCGCTATGTGCAAATGCTGTTTTTGGTATTTTTAATCACAGATTCACTTCATATTAGAGTACCTGAATATTTCATATTATAAAACATTAAGGAACTAGAATGTTACTCATCCATCTGTCCTCCATTATTTTACTGCCCCATAAAGTGTAGGGTCCTAGGGTTAGGCTAGTCAGTCCAGATATTTAAGGCTAGATTGACCTCGCACATTCCTCTCAGTGGCATTATGTAAGCAATAAACCCAAACCATCCCTTGGACTTAAATCCTTATGGGCCAATACTCACAATGTTATTTACCCAGGGAGGGACTTTCTTCCTAAGCAACTACAGATCTGTACACAGAATTCTTTGCTATATAATCTGTGGTAAAGATACCATGCAGTGAGTGGAAATACAGCATTCAAGACACTCAGTTAAAAGTAAAACTATAATTGGTTTTGGAGATTTTGTAACATCCCTTCCATAGTGATTTATTCTGCACTCTTGATGTGGAGTCTCCTGGGTACGTGTGGAGGGTTCTGTTATTAGGGGGACATGATATGTGCTGAAAGTGGGGTTGGAAATAGCTCAGTAGCAAGAGTGTAAGAAGTGGTTGGAGAAAGTTTAGGAAGCCACTGCCCCTCCAGACATTAAGAGCATTTTCCCTCCATTTTAAGTAGTCCTTGTATGTAGAATGGTTAATGCTGTATGGCAGTAAGATTTTGGACACTGAAGGAGGCAGATATTCATAGGTTCAAACATACAGAGATGATAATGTTTAGAGGGATGTGTAGTGTGTCCATGAATGACAAGCTGGGGTGGGGGGTTAAGATTACAAATGAAGAGTAGAGAGGAGGAATTGAACTTAAATATATTGGTATTGTGATAAGAAGAGGTAGATTGAGATGGTTTAGGCATGTGGAGAGGACTGAAGAAAGCAAGTGGATGTGAAGGGTGAGAATTGTAAACGTTGAGGGTCAGTTTGTGAGAGGGAGCCACCCCCAAAATGGAATGAGGTCACAGAATATGACTTTAGGATAAGGGAGTGAACAGAAAGGCTGCTTGGGATCCAGGAGCACGGAGAGCTGCTGTTAGCTGATCACAGCTGATCCATGCAAGCATGTTGGAGACTTTATAAATGAATGAATGAACAAACAAGCATCTCAGCATCCTCTTGAATGCTGTTGATGCAAACTATATCAATATTAAAATGGGATAAACAATATACAAAGAAGTGCTAAAGTGTAATATGCAAAATAAATGAATAAGGAAGAGGTGCTATATACCCACCTACACTACTATAAGTTAAGAGCAGAGTATTCACTAACAACTTTAACTAAGCCCACTTCCAAAGAGAGCCCATCATTTTACTCATTTATCACCATTCACTATAACTTACACTGATGTTTTGTATGGCTACCATAGCACAGAAGTCGTCTTCAGCATTTGCCTTCACCAGCACCATATCCACATCCTTGGGGAACCGGAACTCATAGAACATTGGTTGTGAAGGTGTTACATCAAACACCCTTGATGTATGTAATCTGGAAATTGAAAGCCAGTTAGCACAGAAGGTTGTGGCTATGTGCAACTGAGGTCAATAATTCCTTTGCATCATAATCTTGACCTCAATTTCCCAGCTAAGGATGAGGTCAGGTAGGATTCAGAAAACAAGGGAAGAGAAAGTACAAAAATGGGAGAAGTATCAATTGCATGCCCAGTGAAATGGGCCTGACACTCATTCACAATCACTGAAGTCCCCAGAATCCTGGCTTCACCTCACAGGCTTAACCATGTCATATGTTTCAATTCTCTTCATTGCTGCACTTCATGTACACTTGCCACAGCCATTTTTACATCAGTAAAGCAAGAACTCTTCTAAAAAATACTTACTCAATCAGAAAGCTCCTCTCAAACTCGGCCAAGACATTAAAACTGATGTTGGTTTTGGATGATGTTGACACATCAACAAAGAGGCGTTGCGTTGGGTCCAAATCCCCTCTTAAAGACACTTTGTAGTTCGTGACAGGGCATAAGGTATGAGACACCGTGTAGTATTCCTCCCTGAGGATATGGTAAATCTTCATTACTATCTATTCTATCTACAGTACCTATCTCAGTTCTCTGTTATCATATCAAGAGTCCAGGAAATCTGAACCCAGACACCTGAGGCAAGCATGACCAGTCACTATTCCCCTGAATGGCATTATGAAGTGTTTAACCCACTAGCCCACTAACGATCCACTTGGTTAGATGATTACCATCCAATATTATGGTGTCTGGCAATAGATAGATAGTAAATGGTTTCTTGTGCTACAAGACACCATTTGGTTTAGTATTCAGTATAGAATCACTACAGCAATGAGTGAATAGATACAGGGCAGACAGATGAGAATGGCTGTGAGTAAAATGCTACTTGTAATGAAACTACTGTATCGTACCCATACATTAAGCATGCTTTTGGTTCATGATTAAGGGGTTGAAAACACATCGACATAAAATAAAAATAAATAATTTCTGACTTCAAGATAACTTTATAGGGTACTGAATCATGAGCAGCTTTACATGAAACACAAGGGCTATCTCATCAGCAACTTAAAATCAAATACCATATATACACTGAAACAACTCTGAAAGAAGACAAAGAGTAGCACAAGGACTAAAAAGACAGTATGGTACAGTATAGTCACCTCCCCCCATTTTAACCTTCTCATGGCCGAAACAACTCTAGTATTATACACCAGTTAATGCCTGACAATTTTATTCACTTGATGGAGTCATAAGAGCCTGACAGAGTTAATACTATTACCATTAACAATGTAATCCTACACTCCTGATGGGAACATAAAGACTGGATGGATGGATGGATGGAAGGATGGATAGAAGGAAGGAAGGAAGCATGGGTGGGTGGGTGGGTGGGTGGATGGAAGCAAGCAAGCAAGCAACCAAGGATGTATGGATGGAAAGGAAGGAGGGAAGGATAGATGAATGGATGGAAGAAGGAAACGATGGCTCGAAGGCCAGATGGAGAATGAAAGGAAAGAAGGGAGGACAGTGAGGACAACACTACTCTGAACAGTAGAGGGTAAAACTCACAATATTTGAGAATTAGGTGGAGGTTCAAGGGGCAGCTGCCAAGACAGCACCCCTCGCTGCTGCCGGGCCACCACAAGAAGAGGGTAGGTGTAGCCCTTCATGGGACTGATGGCCACAGTCACACGAACAGCATTACTCTGAAAATAGGCGAAGGATGTTAGCATGGCCCATAAATTGTGCCCCCCTATCCTTTAACTGCCTATTTCGCCCATAATCTGTTCCCCCCCTATCTTTGAACTGCCTGTCTTTTAAAATAGGTGTAGCATGATACAGGGTGGCCCATAAATTGTGCCCCCTATTTTTTGACTGTCTATATTTCAGGCTACGACATGAGTAAATGTGTGCACGTGTCGATGAGGATTTTCATGAGTATGTCGTTCTGTCTTGACTACCTCCTGTTAAAGGGGAAACAGCCTAAGCATATAACTAGATAGACAGACAGATATTTGAAAACGTGTAACATGATACAAGGTAGGCCATATACTGTGCCCCCCTACCACTTAACAGCATTAGCTACTCCAAAAATAACTTCCACTGTGAGGTACCTAAGGCTCATTAAATTTCATACAACAACTTGGTATTGAAGTTGTGGGAGGCCCAGTTCCATCAGGTGAAAAAATATAACCATAGCACACCTGCTTCTGAACTTTTAGCACATGAAAGTAATAACATCAAAATAAAAAAGAGGATAGTGTTTAGCAGAAGCCACAACTGGATTTCAAGTATTTTGAAGTGTTTTCTGATTATATCATCTGCTAACACTTTTCTTCTGTGATACTTCCACTATAAATGACCCCTGGGGATATTAATGATCCCCCCGGAGGGAGTAATGACCTCAAGCCAGGGGGGAGTAATGACCTCAAGCTAGGGGGGAGTAATGACCTCAAGCCAGGGGAGTGACCTTAAGCCAAGGGGGGTTTAATGACCTCAAGCCAGGGGGGATTAATGACCTCAAGCCAGGGGGATTAATGACCTCAAGGAGAGAAAGGGTTAACTGACAATTGAAATGTCACAGAATAAAAGTGTTAGCAAATGATGAGAGATAAACTGAAGTACTTCAAAATACTTGAACCCTAGTTGTGGGTTCTGCTAATTTAAATTTAAAAAAATCAGTTTCTCTTTTCTGAAGCTTTAATGCAACTTACCAATATTAATTTACCTCTAATATTAATTTACCTCTAATATTAATTTACCTCTAATTCTGATGCATTGTAAACAAACTCGATCAAGTACTCTGCAGTCTTGTTGATATACTCTGTTATTTCTTCTCCAAACTTCCCTTCGATGACAATAGAGTTAATGATATTCTCTGGACTGATCTCCGAGGGTGTCAAGGCACGCACTAGGGTCCCCCGAACCCCTGAGCGTTCTTCGTGGCCTGAATTCTCCCATGGCAGTATTGTATCGTGCTTTAATTTGCTGATTTTCTTTCTTAGGTGATTGTTTTCATATTGCCTTACGCCAAAAATCTGAGCTTGATCTCTTGTACTGTCAGAATCGTGGCTCTGAATGGCATTTGTGGGGATTTCCAGTGTGTCATCTCTTGTAATATCTGAATCATGGCTTCGAATGGCATTTACGTGCCTCTTAATTGTGTCAGATTTATTATGTCTTGCCCCATTTCTCAACTGGTCGTAATTCTGTAAATGTAGAACCTGTGGGTAATTTTTTTTAGGTTTCCATTTGTGTGCATCTGCTTGAACGATCACCAAAATCCAAACCACAACACAAGCTTCCAAGAACTTAATTAATTGGTATTTCAGCGGCACAGACATTTTTAATGGTTTACCTTGGTACTTATCTAGCACCTTACAAGCACCTCATGGCCCGAAAACTGCGTCGGGCCCCTGGTAAGATAACCATTGTTGTCAAGGCTTCTCTTATCGGCCAAAAGGAAGTCTTTTACTGACGTAGTTTCAGAGTTGCCAAGTCCAGCTTTGCAAGCAATGCTAAACTTGCACCAAGGGAGCGCTGGAATGTCACCATTACAATAAATGCAGAAAATTTCTTCAAAAATACCCAGAAATTCTATAGGTGTTAACATTTTGAAGAACTATCCGGAACAGTATTTCTTGCGGCTGAATGTTAGAAATTGTCACTAACTGTAAATATCTGGGTCTAGCAAAAATTGCTAAATTAGCATCCATACTGACGTAGATAGTCAACCTTCAGTGTTTATGCATTTCTCAACGGATAACAATAACATTAACAAGTTTTATTCGGACTGGAATAATTAGTTGCCACAATAATGTTATATTGTATAGCCTCGGGGGGAAAAAAAATCCTAACTTTTCCTGGTCATTCCCACCTCCCCCACCCCAGGTGGAATCCCTAACCCTTTGAGAGTTTCTGTGGAGTTGTTCGCCTCTGTTTCGATGTACTTTTTGTCATGCAACAGCAAACATCCTAGCGGTAGTGTGGAGATTTATTTTAAAAAATGGAAACGATTTAGAGTTTTGCTACTTTTCTTTTAGTACCAAAATTCTGTCCTTACTCTTAAAAATCACAAATTGAAAGCCAAAATCCATTTGGCTATAAAATATATGAAATCTATACTCAACAGCGTATCAGAAAGGAATTTATAAGCTATATTACATGCAGGAGAGAGAAGTAGCACTGAGCAGCATAGAAGCTCAGCAGCAGCACTTCTGTCTGTTGTCAGACGCCATAATCCCGTAAGGGGTGGCCATATGGCTTTGTTATTTGTTTACGGGGAGGGGCGCTAATCCTCCACCAACCCACTTGTTGACACGTAGGGAGCACGTATGGTTTGATTATATAGTTACCACCCAGCGTTGTAAATGGTTTCCTGGCTTACAGGAAACCATTTGGCTTGTCACTCAATGTAATGCCACCTGTAAAGGAAAGAGAAGCAGTAAGAAGTGACCGGAAAGATGGAAGAAATAGGAAGAGAGGAGGGCAGGCACAGAAAAGGAATGATAAAGGCTAAGGAAGAAGTGGGCAGCACTAAATCAAGTGAGTGGATGATGGTCGCCACCACCTACCACTACATCAGCACTTTCCACAGCTTAATATGATGGCATCGCACCGAATCGTAACTACACCTGGGATACACAATACCTTTATTTATAGGTAATGAGTTGTAGTGTTTCTGGCCAACAAATGCTCCCTTGACCAAGAGACTTTTTAATCAAGGATGTGTGAAATGTGGTAAAGAAGTGATCACAGCAACCAGACTCAACATATGCCATAGCGCTCACCAAAGCAATAGAAGCAATGAACAAGCTTGACCTAACTTATGCAGCACTTAGAATACAGCAGGCAGATGATGGCAGTTACCAGTAACGTCCCACTCAAGTTACTGACATGGAACACCATCGGAATAAAGCACAGGTACTGTACGTGGAACTACACCAGTTTGTGCTAGAAAACATCGTTGATATTGTCTGTCTCCAGGGAGACAAGCAAAGGACGACTTGCTTCACCTGTCTGGCTACCAGCAATTCACTATCGATAGCTTCATGAGATTATATGTCGAGTATCGGCCACATCTATAACCGACATAGAGGTGTCATCACCTATGTGAAGAACATGATACCAACCAAGCTAAAACGGAGGCACGGTGGCTCAGAGGTAGAGCATCAAGCTCGGGACCGGGGGGTCGCGAGTTCGAGCCGCGCCCGGGACTGCCGTGCCGGGAGGGGTAGCGCCCTCCTGTTACCTAGCGGGGCTATATGATCTCATTGTAAGGTCTAGCTCGGGGGATTCTTTAATCCCTTTTTAACCAAGCTAAAACACTATGTTCTTTCTTGGTAATGATAGTCAAACGCCAGTGTATGTGTGTGTGTGTATTTTAGCTTTTTTCTTACTGTAAATGTACTACGTAGTTAGATTTAGGGCCAGTGAGTAAGTCCACTCCAAGGCATTTTAATACCATGTGTGTAGCACTTTAAAAATCCTGAGAAAACTAATGTACTTTGGTAAAAAGTATAATAGTCTACCATGAACTAGGGGCCTGACATTTTCTTTTAATGCGTTTTCAGAGAAAATGTATTTTTGAGGTACAACACAATATGACCCTCTTAAGGCGTTCCAAATACAGTATATGGGGCTCATATGTTACAGGGTTTAATTGCAAGGAAGGGTTGAGGTTCATTACTCACAAAACACAACTCGAAGATGAGCACCTGGTCATTTTGGAGTCAGTATTTTGGCTGAGGGGAGTTTGTATGTACAGAATGAAACCGTCGCAAGCTGGCAGAAAATGCGTGATCTTTGTATACTAAAATGTTGATTATGATAATTTTTATATCTTTAGTACTCTAGATTTACCTTAAATATAGGTAGATAATCTGTTAACAACCAAAATAAAATGCCAAGTTGATAATTTGCAGTCGAAAGAATTATTGTCTGGATAAGTTTGCATAGCCCCGAGACCCTACGCTTATGATGGGGTGTAGCCATTATTTTCTATCAATCAATGTGTATTTGTCTATCTCTTCTGTTCATTCAAGATTTATTGGTGAATTCTAAAATTACTGTTCATCTGGTTAAGGAAAAGTAAATATGAGATTCTTTTATACACTATGAGTATTCTAACAGATGGATAGCAAATAATTGCCAAATTATTAATCATGAACAAAATTTATGAAATATTTCATCAAATTCGAAAGAACAGCAGACACCCCATCGGAGAGGCTCACGTGAAAGCGCGGGAGAGTGGTGGGACTTTCATCCTTCATTATCATTTATTTCGGATCAGTGTGAGTTAATTCAAGTTTCCCGTAATATCAGAGGAATCCGTGCAGAGTTGTAAGTGGTTTGGACCCGAATTCAAGGAGGATCCTTGAAATATTTTGCAGGCTTCATAGCTGGTATCTTCAGTAGGACATTAGGTCCTAATACCTTCGGAATGAAACCCGGGTAACATAGAGTAAGACGCCATATATTGTACTACAGTACTGTGGGCTACTGTACGAACCAGGGATTTACAGTATATTCATAAATGACCTGAACCACATTTTAAGGCAGTAGGCTCCATGGGGATTATTATTTTTTTTTTTTCCGCACGCTATTTAAGGGTAACAGTACAAAACGAACCGGTGTTACGCAGCTCAAAAAAAAATTGTGAATACTTCCCCACTGATATTTAACTATTTCGCCACAATATTTTGGTATTACAAGTTGCCAATATACAGTTTCCTCAGAAACTACCAGTTACAGTTCCATCGTTACCTGTGAGTTTGGTTTGCCTTATTCCTTCACTTTACATCACAGCCCAGACTGTGTGGGAAAGTTGTTATAATAAGGACTATTGCAGGAGAGGGATGCCTTCACATGGCGGCACTGATATGACCAGGGCTTATTTTATTGTTGGGTAATGAGGCCCCCTAACACCACTTCCAAAGTTATTTGTTTCGCTAATTACACCTTGCTGTCTGCCATCCTCTTCAGTGTTACCTGTCATTCTAATATCACCATAATCTGCATAAATAACATGCAAAACAATATTAGCTAGCTGTATCTAAAAGTAAATCGGTAAGGAAGAGGTGTAGGGGAGCTTCGTCACCTCCGGAGAATATGGCCTCTGGTGGCAGCACTGGCTGGTCACACAGATGTCCCTCAGTTCCTTCCATAGCCTATTCCCCCATCTTAAGCTCTGGAGAAACCATATGTAGTGTCGGGGTTAGAAGCAGTCTTCTTAAACTCCTTCGCAACCTGATTTTTTTCTCTAAGCTTACTAAAGTTGTTGGTGTAGCAATAGTAAAATATACTTCACTGTAAAATACTGGTATGTTATTGGGTTGAACAAGGAAACAGATGATGTTATTAAAACTGTGTAAAGGTTGCAAGACTAAAATAAAGCCCCTGAATTGAAGGGGTTAATACAGTAATACGGTATGATGCTAATTCCTTCACTGTGATGACATTTCTATTTATTACAGTCTGTGCCACGTCATTGTGACTAAATTTGTATTTTAGATAGTAGTGCAGGATGAAATTGGTACAAGGAACATGGAAGATAAAGTGTGACAGGAGGACTGTGAGAGAGTAGTAGCTGCTGTAGTGGTAAAACTGAATAACAAAGCAGTGGCAGATGCTTATTTGTAAGAGGAGTTTGGGTAGATGAGTAGGGAACAGATTAATAGAAAATTTGTGAATGGATGGATGAATTATGTACAGGGAGTGGCAAATGTTTGACACCTCGTTTTAACTTGATAGCCAGTGAACTGACTGTATATGGCAGGTGTATGTGAAATGCATCTACCAAAATACTCCCAGGTATGTGCAAATGGTTATGTATGTTAGTTGGAGCCAAGATTCTGGGTCTTGAATGATGTGTGATTGAGGGTTTGACCTATCTCTCTGGCCTTGCTGTTGATGTTTCTCCCACTTTTGTATTGTGTTCCCATTTTTTCTGGACCCTACCTCATCTTCATCTTGAGGTGGCAGAAGAGGTCTGGCTATGATAATGATTGCATACAGAGATTGTTTGCTTAGAAATGCTGAAGCTGCATATGGTATTGCAAGAGTATCACCTATTAAGAATGAACAGTTTGGTGGATTGTGGACGTTGAAAAGTTGGTGGAAGAAAAGGGAAAAAGTAGTTGGACAGTATAGGCTACAAGAATGAAGTTAAGTTGAAAGACAGAGGGAAAAAACTGAGAGTAAGATATGTGTAAATTGATTTACTGATTATTACAATACCTGGTCCTGGCAGTGTAACATCAAAAGTCGTCGCTGCTGTACACCAAGAATAAATTATTCGTAGATAAGGAATACAACCCCAACACGTTAAGCTTCACGCAGAAAGATCATATACACATTATAAAACCACAAACAATAAAACTACAGCCTGCCAATGAAATTTGCTTCCTCCACATCACAGGTGACAGTCAAAGTGCTTTATTATGTTAGCTGTTATTAGGTGTGTGTGTGTGTCAGAGTACGGTATGTCTGTTCCATTGATAGAACCAAAAGAGTGTGAATTCCAGAAGATGAACTCTGAGGGGCTTGCACTCTCATGCTGAGCAGTCAGGTGCCATGCACTATGGTAACTTGGTTGTGGCAAATTAAGTAGTATAGTATTTGGACTTATTTAAGGTAAAGGTTTGTGTTTTAGTGGATATAATGTTGAGGACCTGAACAAGTGCCTTCTGCTTTTTACCAGCATATGATCAAGCATTATGAGAGCACATTATAGGCAAGCCAAATGTGCCTGGAATATAATACTAGTACTGTACTAGAGTTGCTTGATCTTGAGAGAGTTAATTGTGAAAGTATGCACCCAAGTTTCTACGACAGATTCAGCAGAATAGACTAATTTGGTGTTAGCTGGAAGAGAAAACTAGAGTTGTCCTGGTCATGAGAGAGTTAATAGTAACAGTATTAACATAAGCTTTAGTCACTCAGCTAATTCAAGAAGTTTAGTTTTGCCAGAACAGAATACAATTCAGTGGAATCTCCTAAATCACAGTCATATGAGACTGGGTACAGGCTGCGATATGAGAATTCCACGAGATAGAAATAATTGATGATATGGGCAAAATTACTTAGGAGTCTGTCATCTTGAAAATGTTGCCCCCCTTACCCCCAAACCCACATCAAACTGGTCACCAGTGCTAATAACCTGGAAAAGAAATGAGTAAAGCATATTTAATGGAAATGAACAATACAGTAGGCGCGGAAAGTGTTGACGCCATCTTAAAAAAAGAAAACATTCTTGTGGTTAGCAAGGAGAAACAAATAACACTCACCATTGAATTTAGTATTTACTGGCATTCCCCTTCACCTTTATTATCTTCTTAAGGCGTCTGGGGAGACTGATGGCGTAGTTTTGCAGAACAGACGGACTAAAACTGCTCCATAGCTGCTTGACTGCAGCCTCAAGTTTAGGCAAAGATGATGTGCCGCTTCATGTGCGCCCATAAATTCTCAATGGGATTGATATCTGGGCTGTTTCCGGGCCAATCTCGAATAAAGGGAACCTCACAGTCTGTTAGCCACTGTTTCACTGACTTTGCAACATGTGCAGAGGCAGAATCTTGCATAAATACTCTTGCCTTGGTTTTATCAAAAGAGTCACTTAAAACATCACATAATAGCTCCAAATAATTGTTCTGGTTCACTTTTTCATTTGCAGGTAGAATTACCAACTCACCAACACCATAATATGTAAAGCAGCCCCAAGCCATGAGTGAGGCTGGGTATTTAACAAACTTGGAAGTGTACTTAGGATCCAGGGGGTCACTGCCTGGTTTGCAGTACACTCGTGATGAAGGGGTACCAGTGACAGTAAATGTTGACTCATCACTCCAAAGCACAGTTTTCCATTGTTCCTCACTCCAGGCAAAAATTTACTCTCTTTTTCTTCTGAAGTGCAGTTAGCAGTGGTTTTTTACGAGCACAAAAACTCCTGTAGCCCAGATCGTCATGCAACAGTTGCTGCACACTTCTGACAGACACCTCTGCCAGCAACTATGGGTTCTTTTCTTTTAAATCCCGTGCTGTTAGCCTTGGATCCTTGCTAACTTGCCTTGAGATCAGCTGACGGGTCCTGAAGGTTGTCTTACGAGGTCTCCCAGGCTTGGGAAGTGGAGTGGGAGGAATGGCCTCCCCACTGTCCTTGAACCGCTTCACCAGTCTCTGCACTGTCCTCAGTTTAACACCATCTGATTTGCAATAAATGGGAGTTTGTGGCCAGCTTTGTATAAAGTAATCACTTCCACACATTTGTCCTTGCTTGTGGTTACTTTAGGCATGATGAGACTGTGGTAGGTAACCAAATAACTGTGTTATTTGAGTCAAAACATGCCCTCGTGGTGCATCACACACAGAGACAATCCTCCTCCTGTGGCTGCCCAAACATTACTGAGCCTACTCCTGTGGTGCCAAACCTATCAAGCAGGGTTGCCAGCTCCCGTTGAAAAAGCGTCAGCTCATTTCGCATCACAGGGGAGGGTGGTATTAACCCTACTTCACTTAACGCGAAAAAGAATGACGTCAGCAAAAAAGCGTCAATACTTTCCGCGCCTACTGTATTGTAAGATTCTTACTTGACACTGACGGATGATATTGCCTGAATGGAGGAAGGATGGGCAGACTACATCCTCTCAGCATGAGGCGAGTGTGCTGCTGCCCAATGCTGCCACCTCTCTGCTGCCTCCTCATCAACCTCCCTCAGGAACCCCTCAGAGTTCAGTGGGGAGACAACAAAAGCAGTGAAGTTGTCACCCTCAGCAGCCTCCATGTCATCGTAAGAGTCGTCGATTCATTGAGCTTAATTCTTTACCAATCAGGCACAGCCCTTCCATCTTTTCTATTGAAATAAGTCTTTCACAGGTTACTTCTTATTCCTGGATTACCATAGCTACTGGGTATTTGTATAAACTTAGGCCTGCCTCTGAAAGCTATAAGTAAGGATTTAGAATGCATGATACACTGACGGTTTCAGTCAGAGTGGTGGTCGGTAAACAAAGCGGCCAGTTGGAGAGATCGTTTGTAAACACTACCGATGATGACCTGCCAGCTTCCTTAAATATCCCAATTTTTTGTTTTTCCTCTCACTTCTTGCAGTCACAATTCAGCAGTTAACTATTTGTGTTACATATGTACCAAAATTACTTAACTTGAGATAGTGAATTTGTTATTATATAGGTGAAATCACTGCATCTGTCTAGTGATGAATTACTCTGTGTAATTCATTCCTTATCAGAGGGGCATGGCCTTTCCCTATTTTCAATTGAAATGAGTCATTTACAGGTTACATTTTACTATTCCTGGATTACCACAGCCAATGGGCATTTTATAAACATACCTCTGAAATTTATAAATTAGGATTTAGAATGCATGATGCACTGACGCATCAAGTCGGTGAGGTGGTTGGTACGCAACTGATATTGCAAACTGTTGCATGATGTTGCAACATACAGTATTATGAATTCGCTGTTTAGAATTGTGCGATGTAGAAGATTGTCCCAGTCGTAGGAGTTAATGATGACACTCTGCTGTGACTCACTTTCGACAGAAGAGAAGTATTTGGTGTTAACTGGAGTATACTTAAGTTGTCTGTATAAGGGAGTTGATAATGACAATTAACCCAGACTTTTATATGACCCACATCAGCTGAGTAGAGTCCAGTACAGGTAATTGGCATTAGCTGAAATAAAATACAGTACTACAGTTCTTTCAGTATTGAGAGAGTTATTACAGTATTTTTAATCACTACCAACTTGTGTTCTTTCAGTTGTGTGGTAGCCAGAAGGACATGACAGAACCAATCTTTTCTGAGGCCAACTTGGAGGTAATTCGTCAGCTGAAGGAGAGGCTGTCTGACAGCCGGTCTCTCTCAGTTTTTGTTGTGCCAGGGGACAGAGTTAAGGTTGTGGACAAATGCAAGGACACCATCCCAACAAGCAAGGAAACTGGTACAAAGGAAGGTGCAGCAGCTGAGACTTCCATCCTAGAAAGTTGCATGGATGACAAAATGCTTTCATTGAAAGACCCTGTCACTATCCCAAATTTATCACCCATCAAAGCATGCAGTGAGCAAGGATTGGAAAGCCAACCCATAGTTGAATCAAGGAAAAAGAGATGCCCAAGTGGAGAGGCTTCCCCCCGTGTTACAACACCAAATGCTTCTGCTCATTTAATTGATTCAGCGCCAAAAACTTCAACTCCTCGGCACAAGGGTAAAGGTTCAGATGGTAAAGGAGGTTCTCTTTCTCCAGCTTCTGGTAAGAAAGAGTTGTCTCTTGATAGGAGGGCTGATGGCCAAGATTCAACCACCCCAATGCCCCAGTTCAGGGAAGGGACTACAGATGAAAACACGTATCCTCAAGCCACTACCTCTAGACCTGAGTCTAGGGATAGGGGTACAATTGAAAACACACATCCTCAGACCACCACCACAGGATGTCAGTCTGGAGAACAGAATGCATTTCAAAATGCATTTCCTCACACCAGCAATACCAATATGAAGCCTTGTTTCGTGCCTTTGGCTGATTTATACTCTTCTGAGCTTCCAGGGAAAGCCAGCAAGGAAGAGCAGATATTAACAGATCAGTTTAAAAGAAACAACAAGCAACAGAGCCAGAAATATAACCTTAGGGAAATCA
This sequence comes from Birgus latro, assembly GCA_018397915.1. Classification (NCBI taxonomy): domain Eukaryota; kingdom Metazoa; phylum Arthropoda; class Malacostraca; order Decapoda; family Coenobitidae; genus Birgus; species Birgus latro. The sequence continues at coordinate 32,735 of JAGKTI010005028.1, forward strand.
GACAGACACCCATACGGTACTCCTCCACTAGCTTAAAGGACGTGCCTGGGTTAATCAAAGAACGCAAGACCACCAGGAAGAGAACGTGCATTAAAATAACCTTCCCCACACACCTGCACAATGACACTGAGGATAAATTGCTGACAGTGTTTTGTGAGCTGGCAAAGCTGCATGGCTGCATTCCCTCAGTGGACAGGAAAGATGAGAATAACCCTGGTGGTGACTTGCAAGCTAAGAAGAATGAAATTATACTGCTGCCTCAACAGGAGCCATGGATGCTGCAGCCTGGGTACATGCAGGCTGCAAACAGTTTTCAGGGACCCTTTGTACAGACATACAGTAAGTTATATTTACACTGGGTGTACTTAGAAATGAGTAAGTAATGTTAGAAGGTTTTTCTTCCATGAACATATTCTTAGCTGCTGGCCTTATGGACAAAAATGGTCTCCCCTCGTAGTGATCAGTGATTTTCACTCCTTATGCCTGAGAATTAGATGCATGTTGATCTCTCTCTCTCTCTCTCTCTCTCTCTCTCTCTCTCTTTCTCCCTCTCCCCC
>JAGKTI010005028.1:33379-47199 GCA_018397915.1 Birgus latro
TCTCTCTCTCTCTCTCTCTCTCTCTCACCATCCTGAAGTTTGCCATAAATATCCCAGGATACCCTTCAAAACAAATAATGTAAAATTCTGCTGTTAAAAAAAAAAAAAAAAAAAAAAAAGGAGGAGGTTTGGTCTTCGAAGTGACCGTAGGATTTTGAAGATGTGGGTGGTAAATGATTCTCCAACATTTATGCATTCTCTTGTATTCTGAATCCTGTTTTGTCCCATTCTTATAGCCTTGGTTGGGAAAAAAAATTGGGATGATGATTTTACATATACAGTTTACAGTACAGTATATATAAAAACACACTGTACCTGTAAAGCCTTCACTCATTCTCCCAGTTTACCTTACGTTCAGCCCTTGTTATAAGCTGCCATTTTATTTTTTATTTCTGCATTTACTGCTTGGTCCTCAGTAAATTAAGGAATAATTGCCCATTAAAGTTCCATTGCTGCCTTTAAACTTTACCAGTTTACTGCAAGGTGGGTCCTGGAATATTTTTAAAATTTTTGTCTTTATCATTCTCAAAAATAATGTGGATTTGTCACCCATTTTTCCAGACTAACATTTATCGAACATGGATGACCTATACAGTATCATAGTTGTGTGGGATAAATAGACATAATAGCTAGTAAAAGAAACAGTCCATAAATGAAAAATACTACCCACTAATTTCAGTGAGAAAAGCCAATGATGTTGCCCAGACAACCTTGGCAACATCCCTGAATCTAATCATGTTGCTTCAGTTTACAGTACTGTGTACTGGTTGTACAGAAAATATTGTAATGTTTTGGAACACATCCATGATGTAGAACAAGAGAGAACAGTGTGTTTTTGTTAGCTTATGAGGCATGTTGCGTCTATTTCTTTATCAGTTAATTTTGCATACTACAGTACAGCTTCATATCCTCAGATTATATAAATATATGTCCTTCCTTAGTAAATTGTTCTGCACATAACACCTCATCCTGTATATCACAAACAGACTATGTTGATATTAGAACAGTATCCTCATTCATGTCGCTGAAGCAAACTGCTGATGTTAAACCAGTATAATTACCATACATAAGAATGATACATTATAATCAGCATAAATTGCTAAGGAAGAGGAGCCACTAAACTCCATGCCACCTACGTTGTAGCTTCTACCCTCATCATCCAGGTGATCCTTTTTAGCCTATTCTTGCAGCACTTCCCCCCTCTGACTTCCTTATGACTGACATTAAAATTTCTTCAGCTGATGTATTTTCAGCCATCACTGGCCTCAATACTAACAAAGCATATGGTCCTGATGGGGTCCCTCCTGTTGTCCTCAAGAACTGTGCCTTTGTGCTTACACTCTGCCTAGGTAAACTCTTTCACCTTTGTCTATCAACTTGTACCTTTCCTTCTTGCTGGAAGTTTGCTCTCATTCAGCCAGTCCCAAAGAAGGGTGACCATTCCCAACCCTCTAACTATCGTCCGATTGCTTTAACATCCTGTGTTTCAAAAGTGTTCGAGTCTATTCTTAACAGAAAAATTTTAAAGCATCTTTCCTATCACAACCTTCTTTCTGAGCGTCAGTATGGGTTCCGTCAGGGACGCTCCACTGGTGATGATCTCACCTACCTTTCAGACTCCTCATGAGTTCCCTTGTACTCACCTCACATATGCCCACATGGCACTGTAATAGGTTTGTCGCCTTCGGGTGTAATAAATTAATCAAATCAATTTCAGACTCCTGGTCATCCTCCTTTCAGGACTTTGGCAAAAGCTTTGCCATTGCGCTTGACATCTCAAAAGCTTTCGATCGAGTCTGGCATAAATCTTTAATTTCTAAACTGTCCTCTTACGGTTTCTGCCCTTCTATGTGTCCCTTCATCTCTAGCTTCCTTTCTGGTCATTTTATAGCCGCTGTTGTAGACGGCCACTGTTCTTCTCCTAGATCTGTCAACAGTGGTGTTCCTCAGGGCTCTGTCCTATTACCAACTCTCTTCCTTTTATTCATCAGTGACCTTCTAAGTTGTACATCTAACCCTATCCACTCATACGCTGATGATTCCACCCTTCACCTTTCCATTCGGTTCCTGCAACGCCCATCTCACCAGTTGCTTGAACAAACAAGGGCTGAGGCTATGGCACACCTAATGTCTGACTTGGCTCGTATCTTTGATTGGGGTAAAAATAATCTTGTTGTTTTTAATGCATCAAAGACTCAGTTCTTACACCTATCAACCCGACAAAACCTCCCACAGGAGTACCCGCTGATGTTTAATAATGTCCAGCTTGTTCCTACATCATCCTTGAACATGCTTGGGGTTTCACTCACTCAGGATTTATCATGGAAAGAACATATTACATCTCTTGTGAAATCTGTTTCCAAGAGATTAGGTGTGCTAAGCTGACTCCGAACCTTCTTTACCCCTGCTCAGATGTTGACTTTGTACACAGGTTTTATTCGCCCCTGTTTGAAGTACAACTCTCATGTGTGGGGAGGATCCCCACATACAGCCCTGCTCAGTAGGGTGGAGTCAAAGGCTTTTCGTCTCATTAACTCTCCTCCTCTTCCTAGCTCCCTTCAACCTCTGTCTCTTTGCTGCACTGTTGCATCTTTATCTCTTTTCTATCGCTACTTCAATGGCCACTGTTCCTCTGAACTGTCTGCTTGCATCCCTCCACCTCTACGACGGGCACGTAGTACACGTCTAGCAACAAACTCTCATCTCTTTTCTGTGCAACTCTCTAATGCAAGAGTTAACCGTTACTCCCGGTCCATCATTTATGCAACTGGTCAACTCTGGAACTGTCTTCCTCTGTCTGTATTTCCTACTTCTTATGATCTCCAGTCTTTCAAACGCAGTGTGTCCAGGCATCTCGAAATGAACGGATCTTGAATTTGGCTCTCTGTTGTATTGTCTTTGTTTATTCTTGGAAGGAACAGTTTGTGGGCCCTTGGCCTTTGGTTCATTCTTCCTTGCATTAAGAAAAAAAAAAGGTACAACATGATTTTACTCACCTTGAAAAAGGTGTCTCATGCTGAGATTACTGAGGTTATATTGAACCCCTCCGGAAAAAAAAAAAAGTTGAATAAAATTATTTGGAGAGGGTAAAACAATAAGACACCCTCAAGCTTAGTGGGTTCATATACTGTGATTTCATTTTTCAGGCCCTGTACTCCACCACTTGCTGCCATACCGGAGATCTCACTGGCCTGTGAATTACCAGCACCTTGCATCACCCAACATTCAGAGGGGCGTTAAAACCAAACACAACAGCTGTCACACACAGGAGAAGGTCTCTACACCCAGTCCAACCATGAACACATCACTGAAGACTTTACAACAGCAGCTGAACAGCCGAGGTAGTAAGCTAACCTTTACTTGCTCTGGAACAACCCAAGAGCAACTCCCTGATGATTCAACTGATGCACTTTACCCTGAGGTTATTGTAATGGAGACTTAGGTCCATACTCTGTAGTCCATTCCAAATTAGAATTACACCCAGCCATAAATCACACTCTTCCACACTTGCACATATTCCCTCATGCAAACACCATCATCTATCTACAAGTTTACTGTCAAACCTTCTTGATTGCTGGATTTGATATTGTGGTTTTTCTTGACCACAGACTTATAAAAAAATTCATTACTATCAGTATTTTGGGTAAAATTGCTTTGATTACATTTAAGCTATGAACAACTCTGAGGAAAACCAAAGAGAGCATCCAGAATACTATGTTCCTCCTTGCAGTCAAAGTGCTAAAACAAGAAAGAATTATATATACTGCCCTTCTTAATAACTATAAGCATCTGTCAGTGCATTTAATGCCACAAAAAAAAAAAAAATAAAGCTCTATTGTTTTTGTTTTCAGTGCCATAAAAATCTCGTACTGCGTTAAATCCTTAATATAGTTGTTTATACACACTTTTGATTTGATGGATGAGTAAAAATATACTGTACATTATGGTACAGACTGAAGAGATTTTCTAGAGCTAAGGAAGTTAAAATTTGTGTTTCTTTACATCAAGTACATTATTATGTTCTTTTTTCAAGGCTTTCAAACTTACTTTTATTAAATTTGTGCTTAGTGCAATGATTTTATTTCTCTTAGGAAAATTTTCTTTTTAATTGTTAGGCCATGTGGGGGCAAAATTTAAACTTCCAGGTTGGAAAGTCTTCATAAAGATGATAAAGTTGTCTGTATATAACATGGAAAGAAAAAAAATCCTCCCCTTACTGATGAGTTTAGTGCCTAGTAGCTGCAAACACTGTGTAATATTCTCGAGTTATTTTTTAATCCTAGATTATGATATTGTTTTGTTTTATTCTTGCTGTTTCCAGTGATTTGTTTCACATAAGCTGAGTAAAATTATTGGGTAGAAGCAGGAATAAACTACAAAAATTCATCATTATAGTGGAGGGATTAATAGGAAACAAATACAGTATTACCTGTGAAAATTGAATGTTTAGTTTTTTATTGGTTTTAGTTACAGTATTACCTGTGAAAATTGAATGCTTAGTTTTTTATTGGTTTTAGTTACTTGTGATTGAGTATGAGATATTTTATATTGAGCAAAAAGTACAGTTTATTTTATTTAATTTGAAGCAGTACTGCATAGCAGTTATTCTAATTATGTATATATTGTTGTACTGCATTATGGTAAATAAAACTATAAATTTCAAAACTTCCCATTTTACACTAACTTGGCCCAGATATTTTTCTTTGCTGCTTATTTCATTTACCTCATTGGCAGAAAAAGACACTACTGTGAATCACCATCCTTTTCTTGATACTTTTTTGTGACTAGCATCATAAGTTATTGTTACTTTATTTTAATAACTCTGCATTGAAGATGTAAACTTGGAAGATTTAGGTCAAGTTAGAGTAAAAGCAGTATAGTACTGTAATGTGATCCCCAGAGCCCAACAATCTTTTCAAAATATTATGGAAAAGTTTCAAAACTGTTCAGTTAAAAATTTGAGGAATTTCATTGCTGTTGTGCATATTATTTAATGGAGAAAGAACTAATAGTTTCAGTATTAAGATATTTTTTCAGCCTAGCTGAGAGCCCTCAGACTGAAGAGGTTAAATGATAATGGATTTTATTTTCTTAAAAGAATAAAACAGTTTTGTTTTCTAACAGCAGTTTATCATCCTGATTAAGACAATTTACTCATCCTTTACTCCAATGCTGCCCCACACAATAGAGGGAAGTATCTAAGAGTATTCTGAAGGTGTTGCCACATCACTTTCCAAGGTACTCTACAGTAATTAGCATCCTGTACCCCTTTTCTCTCAGGTAATTAATGTTTGATATGTTAATGTTATAACTACTGAACCAAGAAGTTTTTAACATGGCATGAGACCTATAGTTTTTAAGACAAGAATGGTTTGTTTCATATTTGGGAAAAGAAAAAGATTTTGCCTGTATTTGTAAAATATTACAATACTAATGTTTGTGTCAAAAACAAGGATAGTGTCCAGGCAACTGGGGCAACACATATTCCTGGATCCATCCATGCAGTACAATCGGGCAGGGTGGCTCAGCGGTAGAGCGCTTGACTCAAACCATGGGGTCGAAAGTTCCCGCCTCACCTGGGTAGCTGCCTTGCTGTGAGAGGTAGCACATTCCCGTCACCTAGCAGGGCTAGTATGATCTATCAAGGTCTAGCTCAGGGAACTTATTCCCTTCCATACAGTACAAACAAACCACTCTGCTGCCACGCAAACAGTGCCCATCACAATACACCACATGTACTTGCCTAATACATTTCTTTCTCACAACACAGACAATCCTTCAGCATAACCATAACCAAAAGATCTGTTGGAGTGCTGTGTTGAAATTGATGAATTTCTGCATGTCCACATGAGCCTGGGACCACAGCAATGAGGCAGGTAACCTCTTCATCCTAAGTATGTCATTGAAATTATGTTATGCTGACTCCAGATGACTAGTTAACTTTGGGTTACCCTCTTGCAGTGATGAGGTTAAATAATCTGTCAAGCTTCTCCAGATAAAAGGCCTTCACAAAGCCAAATACAGTAAATATATCAGGTGACAGAAAGAATGAAAATACAGCATGGTGAGAGGAGGGAGAAATGTGACTGACAGAGGATAGTCACTGTACTGATTGTGGTGGGAAGCATGCTAGGAGCCATGAAACTGAAACTCTCATCTATGACCCAGTTACAACCATCCTGCCAAGTTTCATCAAAATCCTTTTTGCTACACATGCAGACACACCCAGGACTATAGTAGTAGATGATCCATCATTATATCAACAGGAGGGGCAGCAGCCAAGGCCAGAGGTGCTTAACTATTTCTGTCTGAGGATCTGGACTTTTATAAGGTGATGACCACAAACAGTAGATCTACAAAAGATCCAGCAGCATGGCTTCCCTGGATCTGATGTTCCCCACTCCATTCTCCCCAACCACCTCAACCATCTTCTTCTGCTTCTACCCTCCCTGTGACTCCGTAAGATCATCTACTTATGTCTCTTCATCTGATCCTAAAGTGATGCCCATGGTTGCTTCTCCTTCCCTTTTTGTCTTCATCATTCCTGCTGTGTCATCCCTCTTTCCATCTCCTTTTCTTATCAATATTTCTTACCAGTGCCACCCCACTGGTTAGCGAGATGACTGGAAATGTTAGACTTGGAAAGTAAGCCATAGCTGGCTCATCTGGTGCTGCCTTAAGTGCCTTGATAATGGTTCAGGTTTTGACTTGAACAGCTGCACAGAATTGGCTATGACAACCTCTTCAGGTAGTCTGTTCCATTCTTCAGTTGATCATTGTGTGAAGAAGTTTTCATCATTAAGTCTTGATCTTGATTCAAATATTTTGCATGAAGTTCCTCTGGAATATGTGGAGTTACATGAAGAGATAGACTGACAAATGAGAAAGTGAAGGAGCATTGTAGTATGGATGTGTATGTGATAGAAAGCATTAGGAGAAATACAGTATATTTAGGTGGTTTGGCTATGTGGAGAGGATGGAGAATGAGCGACTAATAACGAGAGTGTATGTGAAGTGGAGGGGGGGGGAGAGGAAGGGGGAACCTAGGATGAGATGGAGTGGAGAGAGGGGGTGTGTGAGTTGGGGGGAGGGCAGTCTAATGGCAAGGGACAGGGCAACATGGAGGCAGTTTGTTTGTGGCCACCCCTTATGGGGTTAAGGCATCTGGCTATATCCTCCAGTGCTACTGGTAAATAAGTCACAAGTTGAGACATTCCAGCCCATATGTGATCTTGTACATTTCAGTTATGTCACTCCAGAGTCCTCTCTGTCTTAGACCCTCTATATTCATTTTTGCACCTCTCCTTTGGGCCTTCTCCCCTCTGTGTTCAGGAGGTAGGATGGCTCAATGGTAGAGTGCTTGACTCAAGACCATATATAGGATCGAGAGTTTGCATCCCACCCCAGTAGCTGCCTTGCTGGGAAAGGTTGCGCTCTCCCGTCACCTAGCAGGGGAATTTATTCCCTTTATATTTTCTCTGTATTCATCTTTGCACCCCTCCTTTGGGCCATCTCCCCTCTATAGCCTGTTCATCTTTGCACCCCTCCTTTGGGCCTTCTTCCCTTTATTGGCTATTTATCTTTGCACTCCTCCTTTGGGTCTTCTTCCCTTTATAGCCTATTCATCTTTGCACCCCTCCTGTGGGCCTTCTCCCCTCTATGTTCATCTTTGCACCCCTCCTGTGGGCCTTGTCCCCTCTATGGTCATCTTTGCAGCCTTCATTTGGGCCTTCTCCCCTCTATATTCATCTTTGCACCTTTCCTCTGGGCCATCTCCCCTCTATGTTCATCTTTGCGGCCTTCTTTTGGGCCTTCTCCCCCTCTGTGTTCATCTTTGCAACCCTCCTTTGGGACTTATCCCCTCTACAGTATATTCATCTTCCCACCTCTCCATTGGGCCTTCCCTCTATACTGTATTCATCTGTGCACCTTTCTTTTGGGCCTTCTCCCCTCTGTATTCATCTTTCCACCTTTCTTTTGGGCCTTCTCCCCTCTATATTCATCTTTGCAACCCTCCTTTGGGCCATCTTCTCTCTATATTCATCTTTGCACATCTCCTTTGGGTCTTCTCTCCTTTTGTCTCTCCATCTCCCCTTTCCAGAAGTCTCTTTGGTGAGGTCGTATTATGCCACCTTTTGTTGCATATGTACCCTGTACCCCCATACTTCTCTTTCTGATCCCTGATCTTTCCTCTTCTCTACATTCTGCCAAGTCTCTTGCTGTGCCTCGGGACAGTCTGTGGCTGTCTCAGTATGTTAAGTAAATCTCAAAGTTACTGCACATCCCCCTTCTTATATTATACCCTCCCAGGGGTCAGCTTTAAAATGGAGTTGTCTCTTGATTCACCTGTAATGTCAATCATACAGCAGCCAGCTCAGTGACTAAGCTTGAGCTCAGTGCAGGTTACACTCTCCTGTTGTACTGCAAGACTGAAGTTGTCATTTGAATCCCATTCTTTAGCTCGTCAAGATATATAAATTATACACATACATGACACTAAAAAGTATGACTAAATAAAAGTAGTGACTACAAACAAATATGGCAAATTTTTCAGTCGTCAATTTAGCAATGTATCCATGAGGGATTGAAACAGGGATGTGTCATGTCTCCATGGATGGGGTTGTAAAAGAGATACTGTACAAGGTAGGACAGTGGGTGTTGGAGCAGCCCTAATGAGAGAGGGCAGCTTTTGGAAACTTCTTGTTCTGTTTGCAGATGATACTGTATTGTTAAGTGGGGGCACGGTGGCATCAAGCTCGGGACCGAGGGGTCGCGAGTTCGAGCCGCGCCCGGGACTGCCGTGCTGGGAGGGGTAGCGCCCCCCTGTTACCTAGCGGGGCTATATGATCTCATTGTAAGGTCTAGCTCGGTGGATTCTTTAATCCTTTTTTTTTTTTTTTATTGTTAAGTGAAGATGAAGAGAACTGCAGGGCTTGGTGAATGAGTTTGGGAGAGTGTGTAAGGAACGGAATCTAAAGATGAATGTAGGAAAGGATAAAGTTATGGTCTTTGAGAGAAACGAAGTCAGTTAATGCTCAGTGAGGCTGGGTGACGAAATGGAAACTGTGAATGTATTTACGTACTGTACTTCGGTAGTGTGATGAGGAAGGATGGAAGTTTGGATGAAGTGCTTGAAAGATTACAATAGGGAAGAAAAGTTGCTGGTTCTATGAAAGCTGTGATAAGAAATAGAGAAGTGAGGTGGAGGGGGAGAGAGGGAGGGGGAGGCTGAGGATGGGATGGAGTGGTATATGAGGGGTGTGTGTGAAATGGGGGAAGGGCAGCGAAGTGATGAGAGCTAGGGCGACATGGAGGCGATTTGTCTGCAGCCACCTCTTATGGGATTATTGCGTCTGGCAATAGACAGAGAGATCAATGAGGGGGTAGATAATTGCCTCTCCTCGGTCAACCTGCCTTCCTTCACTAATCCCAGTTTAATGATTCGTAAAAACAAAAACAAAAAAATCCATTTTGAGGGTCCAGCAAATGCTGTTCTAGTCGCTCCTCTAGCCTCCTTTCCCATTCGTTGGTTACTTCAGCCTTACGTATCACTATTACTAGTCATTGGTGTTTTGTATGTGTGGTTTATCATCCTCCAGTATTATTATATTCCAACTGACGAACGCGTGGTGCGAAGTCGTTTTTCGACTCGAGTAGCCTATTCAAAAGGAACTTAATTCAGTTTTAAGTAAATATGAATGAGCCTCGTGACGGCTTCTGAAGAAGGTGTATGGCAAGACCCACCACCATCTTTTGTTGTATAAGTACTCTGTAAATCATTACTACAATAAATACAGAGTACAGCAAAAAGGTGGTGGGCCTTGTCACACCCATTCAGCGAACAGATATACCCATTCAGTTTAACCATTCAAACTACTCATCACCTGTTGTACGTATATCTATATATTTTTACGAGAAAGTTACTAATTAACTTTTTCAATTCATTTTCAGTGATTGGGTGAGGGGCGTTTTTGTACAGTTGCTCGACTCGTTTGTGCGTTATAATGAACGCAACAAAGTCAGCTGATCGCGTCGCAGTGGTAGATGGTGTTGCTGTTGGCATAGTTTGGGTTTGTATTTATTTACATTGACCTGTTATGAAAGACAGTTATGCAGCACAGTGCAGACTAGGAAAAGGGCTATCAATCCGTTCACACTAGACATATTCAAATATATGTGATTTGCTTCATCAGCTGGTTCAAGTAGGGCTCGTGTACTTCGTGTGCTGTCGTGTATCTTGATCGAGTACTTTTGAACATTGTTATTACCGGAAATAAGCTGTCAATAACTCATGATTCGGTTTTGAAAACAACAGGCCACATGGCTGGGAAAGTGATGTATCGGTGCTGTACGTATGTGTCGCGGAACTTCACATGTTACAACTTTGGCCGAAATGACTGTCTTTAGTATTCAGCATAAATGCCAGTTGCATGCTCCCTGCCACAGATCCAATTCTAAGCAGTATCTTAAAAATCTAGTTAGATCTTTCTTTATCGTGGTAGTTTCTTAGACTTTAGGTAGTTGCAGTATAAACTTTGCCAGTTGACTTTTTTGTGTGCTTGTATTTTTCTTATGCTTTTTATTTACGTAAGGTGAATGTTTCCATTTTTTTTTTTTTTTTTGCAAGATTTTTTACCTGATTTCTACCTGCATGCATTATTTCTCCTGTGTAATGACAGAGGCTGAGACCAAATCTAACCAAAGCTACTCCAACCAAGGCATATTTTGACCTGACTTAGGCTTATTTCAATCTGATGTATGCTACAATAAGTCAGATAAATTGCTAGTAGGCTCCCAGGTACATAATAATGCTCCTTTGATGCAGCACATAGAGAAGAGTGTATCCAGCAAGAATAAATGGTTAAATGTCATTGCTGGGATAACACTGACACTGTACCTGGAAACGGGAATTTTTTTTATGCAAACACATCATATTATCAAGAGAGAGAGAGGATGGAGAGTGAGAGACTAACAAGGAGAGTGCATGTGAGTGAGGTGGTGAGTTGCAGGGAGGGCAGCATAATGACAGGGGACAGGGCAGCATGAAGATGATTCGTTTGTGATCACCCCTTATGGGATTAAGGCATTTGGTTATAGATAGTTAGGCAGATAGTTAACCCCAACCCCATCAGGGGGGTGAAGTCAGATATGAAATAAAATAATCCAAATCAGTGATAACACAGCCTTTCAGGATTTTTTGTTTTTGACTTGCTATCAAAACACGCAAAACCCATCAGAAGAAAATGGGATATCTAAATGGTGGGGAGGAGCATTTCTAGACAAAAGCGTCACACCTCAGTGACAAATTTTCATGACAATAGCAGCCCCGTGAGGGCGTAAGTGAAAGAACTGCCATAAAAAAGATTCCTTAAAAAAAAAAAAAAGTTTGGGGGGGGAGAATTTGTAGAGCAAGCAGAAAGTAATGTACAGTAGTTCCTGGCTTTGTCAGTATATTAAAAATAGAAAGAAAGAAAAAAATAAAGCGGGTGCCTGATAAAGAAATAGGTTATTATCATTTTATATATCAACAAGTGGGTTGGTGGAGGGTTAGTGCCCCTCCCCGTAAAACAAATAACTCAAAGTCAAATGGCCACCCCTTACGGGATTATGTTGTCAGGCAATAGATAGAGATAGATAGATCATTTTATATCTTCCTCAGATGCCCGCGACAGCATGTTTGCATATGATACCGCTGGCTGGAAGCATCAGTGCATCCTAGCCTAACCTTTGGTCCTCAGATCCTTCATAATTTTAACCACCTAGGATTGCCAATATGCTAAACTTAGAAAGTCCCCATTACCTGTATCAACCAGTGTAGACCGACACCCAGCATCTTACCTATTTTGCCAAGTTTTACTTTCAGTGCTATTGTCAAAAGAAACTAATTGCAAATAGTGAAGCTGTTTTAAGATGATCAGTCGCCATCAACAATAAACGAAAAAATACTATGAAATCATCAGTATGGATCAGACCAATTGTCAGCAGTAAAAAAAGGGGAAGAGAAAATAAAAATAGGAAACCAGATTTCAACGTGTAAAGTACTTCTAGTACAAAAAGTACGGCAAAGCTTTAAAATTCAGAGAATATGTACTGTATTTCTGTAGATTCACTGAAGAGTAACTTTTATTGAATCTGTAATCATCCAAGTCCTAATACAGTAGTAATTTAGATAATTCCTTTCGTGGTCCATTTGATTGAGCAAACCCATTGACCGCTGGTAAGCAGCTGCTATTATGGGGTTGCCCCGAAGGTTTTAAAATTGTTTATGTTGTGTTTGCTTCTTAGTTTGGCATGGGCTGTGCTATGCTTCAGTATGTGTGTTTTGTTGTATGAGCCTATTGTACAAGCTAGACATGAGTCATCAGTGATTCCACCCAACCTAAATCTAAGGTGGTAGCTGAGGAGGACTGGGTGATGGCCTGCTGTAAACCTAGCAAGATGAAGTCAGTCTGATCCATTTATGGACACCTCTGAAGTGTGGATGTCAGGAGAGGGTGTGTGTAATACTGTACACTGTTCTGATTGTGGAGCTGTATTGCCCTGCATAAGAAGTGAGCTTCAGGGTGTTTCTTCATTGCTATTGTTGGAATGTCTGGTAGTTGGTTATTGTTGTAAAGGGCTTGGGAATGTTTGTGTGGTGATCATTTTATGTGCCTATTTGTGTTATATCTGTATCATGTAGTGACAGGGGTGTTGTGTAGCTATTGCACAGCCTGCTGCATGGAACTGTGTGGCTCTCATATCAAGATAATCTCGGACAGGGAGGATTTTTGTTTCAAGCCATGGGAGTAGTTTTGGTGCAGATAGTGGTGATGCATAGGACACTGTTCTTTATGGTTTGCAAGTTGTTGTAGTGAGTTTGAAATAGGCTCAGAATCCATGCTGGAAAGGCACAGGACATCACTGATTTTTATATTAAATGTTGAATAACTAGAGTATATCTTTTTGTTGCCCAAAATCTGACCCTGTAGTTGTCCAGAGTGTATTGAGTCTGGGGGTGCACTGCTTCAATATCTTTTACATGGCCTTTGAAGGTTAATTCCTTGTCAAAGTCACTCCAAGGATATTAGTGGAGGGTGTGTGTGTGTGATATATGTTGAATACCTCTGTTCATGTTTACTGCTGGTACCAAGCATTTCATGGCCCTATTGGGTCAATCAGCACATGCTCAAAATGAGAGCTGCTTTTGAACAGTTCTTCACTTTGCTCAAAACCAGTGGTTTATGTGTTAGTGCAGAAGCAAGTGCTTTGCAGTCCAATAGTTTGCTCCTGCAAACAGTGGGGAACAGTTAGGGATCAAGTACTTTCAGTCTGATGACATGTTTTGCATTTTATCTTGCTATTTCCAGACTGTTTAATTTGGCTTTGATGAAACTTTCAAATCAAAGAGTACCCCTTCACAACAAGAGGCCTCACAAAAGTGGAATGAAGTTGTCTGATAATAGCAAGAATAGACTACAGTAACACATCACCCACCTTGACATCACCAGACTGAAGGGATGACATTGGTTTTTATATGTTTAACTTGTTTATGCTGTTTGGTTCTGCTGTATATTTTGTTGCAGTTGGGAATTATGCCTAGCATAATGATGCCAGCTAGGACCATATTCTGAGTGGGGTAGGAGGCTTTGTAGCACCACTTCCATAGCATTTTAATTGTTGCATATTTTGCCTCAGCTGGTTCGTTGAAAGCAGTGATAAGAAACAGGGAGGTGAGCATGGAAGTGAAAAAGTTGTTACATGACAGTATTGTGATACCAACTCTGACATATGGAAGTGAAGCTTGGACCCTGTTGGAAGGACAGAAGTCAAGAGTGAGA
>JAGKTI010005029.1:5558-47193 GCA_018397915.1 Birgus latro
GAGAGAGAGAGAGAGAGAGAGAGAGAGAGGATAATGGACTGCCGAAGAAGGTCAGCTTCAGCCTGGAGTCCATTGGGTTCACATTTAGGTGATTCTGAGACTGCCATAACAATATGAATTGTTGTTCACTCTCCATTATATAATTCAGTAAGTATGTTTTAGTAATGATAGTGGAAGGGAATCTTATATATTAAAAACAACAGATGTTTTCTCTTAGCTATATGGGTGTATTGTGTGAAGTTGGTTTGCTGTTGTATAATACTGGATAATGATCTAGGTCGGCGGAGCAATCTGCGGCTGGCGTTCCCTGGGCAGGGCCGCACCAACAATGACCGTCCTCACAACAACCTTGAGTTCCCCGCTTCAGGTTACCCACAGATGTAAGTACTGTATACCAATATTTTATTAGTACAGGTATTATTATTATTATTATTATTATTACTATTATTATTATTACCTGTATTATTATTGTTGTTGTTGTGTGGGGGCACTCACCATCCACTCACTTGATGTAGTGCTGCTCTCGGGTGCCTGCCCTTTCCTCTCTTCTTTCTTTCCATCCTTCCTTTTCGGTCTTTCTTTTCTTCATTCACTCCTCTTCCTTCTATCTATGGGTGACTCTACACTGAGTGACAATGCAAATGGTTTCCCGCACACCAGGAAACCATTTACTCTTCTGGATGGTAACCATTTAATCAAATTATGGTGCTTGGCTTAGTAGGTAATTAAGGCACTCCAATCAGATTGGGCCGGTGCAGGTTTATATCCAAGGGGTGGTTGGCGTTTATTGCTCGTGTAATGCCACTCGGGAATGAGTGAGGCTGGTCACTCTCATCTTAAACGTCAGGACCAACTTGCCCAGCCCCGGACTCCTACGCTCCTCATAGGGCAACACTGGACTAGATGATGATGATGATGATGATTTTTATCATTATCATTGTTAGTATACATATCAGTGCTTCTGAGATATGTTAGACTGTTATGTCAGGAAGCTGAGAAGTTGTCTCTGTTTCTAATGAATTACTGTGCCTTATTTGTAATCACTCCTCTCCCAAGACAGCAGCATTTGTCTTGTTTGTTTGTAAATGGGGGACATGTTTGTATCCTGTACTTGTGCCTTTACTTCCTTTAAAGCCTGCCCATTAATGGAAGTGCAATTAAGCCCTGGCTGTTTTTCATACACAGGTTTTGTTTGGTCATTGAACAACAGAATTTGAAGAATTGTTGGTGCAAGGAACATCACTCTTACACTTTGTCTAGTTGATCATTGCTTCATCTTGAAATACATTTATAATGCCACCACCCACCCCAGATAAGCATATATTGTATAGTGATATTGGTGGGACCATCTTGATATTGTATTGTATTAAGTTCAAGAGAAATTATGTAACTCTATTGCCCTAGATAATTACTTGAAAAACTGCCCCTAGAGTTTTATAGGATACAGATTCTTTTTCATAGAAGTAAGAAGTTATGTACAAGGGATGAAGCTAGCCCCTCCCTGAATAGGCCAGCATTACTGTAATGCACACTGTTTATTTTAACTTGCCATTAAATTACTATTACTACTGAATCATTGGGCTGTAACAAGAGATTAGCCCTCGGAATGTGATGCTAGTTATGAGGAATTGCCGTGGAAAGGATGTAAAACCATAGTACAGTGTTGTCTTGTGTTACCATTGAGTTATTTGAAATAAGCTTCTAAAAGAAAATCTTGTCAAGTTAAAGTAGATGAACTAGAGAATGCCTGCATGCCACCCAATTGTTTTTGAGATGGTTGGTGTGAATTCACTCAGTTGTTCATACAGCATCCTCCCATGCACACTTCACTCTTTAGGCTTTGGGCATATTTTTCTGTTTGGTATCTTGGCCACTACCAGACAGTTTTACTCAGTTTAAGGGAGGAATGCATGGAAGAGTTTAATTATCTGGGGGATGTGTTGAGTGCAGGAGGAGGAGGAGCAGCAGACCCAGACCCCAGTGCCAGGATGCAAATTAGATGGAAGACATTTAGGGAGTAGGGAACTGTTACCCTTCCTGACCATGAAGGGGCTGTCCTTTCATGCCAAGGGTAATTATGTGTTGGAAGTGGTATGCTGTATTACAGTAAGGTTTGACATATGAGAAGAGGATAGCTATAAGCAGATTGGAGTGCACAGAAATCAGAGTGTTGAGGTGGATGAGTAGGGTCATACAGAGTGACAGAACTGAGAATAGTGTGCTGGGAGAAAGGTATAGCATCAGAAATATTTGAGAATTGCTGTAAACTGGAAGGTTGAGGTGGTTTGGATATGTTGAGGAGATGAAGGGGGATGACTGACTGAGGAGAGTCACAGGTGTGAATGTGGAGGGAGAGTGCTCAGAGGCAGCCTAAGAAAGACATGGGATGATGAATGGAGATCTCGTGGTTAGGAGACTGACTGGGGATATAGCTCAAGATCATATTAAAGTTTTGTAATTTCTTTAAAAAAGAAAAAGCCTTAAAGATGGCTGGCTGCTTACCAGAAGAGAGAAAGAGCCGCTAATTATTGTTGAAAATGAGAGATACTGTACATTAAAACATCCCGTAACCTTTATGATCATGTTATGGCAAGTGAGGAGGATAATTAAAGACTTGTGACTTAAAAGAATAGTGTTTGGGTCAGACTGCTGTCACCATTCTGCCATTTATATATATTTTTTAAATACTAATTTGGTTAGTGTTCTTCTAAATACCCTGTTTGCATTCCTCCCCCATATAGTAGAGCACACAGCACCATTTAGCACAGAGCACCCATCTAGCAGCACACACCCATCCTTTTTCTGCACAGCTCTACAGCAGGAGTTAACTGGTACAGCTGGTCCACCTTAGAACTGTCTTCCTCATTTTCTCTTTCCCATTGCTTATAATCTCACATCTTTTAAGTGCATGTTTCCAGGCATCTCGAAATGAATGAATCATGAATTAAGCTTTCTTTTTGTTTATCTCGTTGGGAAGAAGTTTTGCAGGCTTTTGGCCTTGGTTCTTGTTTATTGAAAAGAGAAGTATAACAGTATGTGGAAGTGTTTAGTTTTAAGTATAAAGTCAAGTACAGTATGTTGGAAGACATAGACCAATAGGAATACAGGTAGAGTACACTTAAGTCGCTGTAGTTCATTAAGAACTGAACAGATGTAGGCTTGTTCATCGTGTTGATCAGTGATAGGAGAGGAGAGGCAAAGGTGCTGACAAACATTAATAGTATCTCCTGGAATGGAAAAATCTTTATAAGAATTATACTAAAGTACAATAATTTTGAAAGTCATTTGAACTAGGGAAAAGGTAAACAGCATAAATATATTTGGTTTGAAATGGGCATTTGTGTATGGTGGTGCCTCCAGTAACATGTTTTTGTATTGCACAGCAGGAGTACAGTTATAGGTAGCATGGTAAGGTAGAGTTCGACCACAATAGAGAGTGACATGGTAAAATTGTAAGCATCATGGTTCCCTTTGTGTGTGTGTGTGTGTGTGTGTGT
This sequence comes from Birgus latro, assembly GCA_018397915.1. Taxonomy (NCBI): domain Eukaryota; kingdom Metazoa; phylum Arthropoda; class Malacostraca; order Decapoda; family Coenobitidae; genus Birgus; species Birgus latro. The sequence continues at coordinate 9,056 of JAGKTI010005029.1, forward strand.
GTGTGTGTGTGTGTGTGTGTGTATGTAAGTAAATAAGAAAGTAAGTAAGTTAGTGTTGTAACATCTGGGTGTTAGCAAGTTGTTTAGGGTACCTTTTTGGTATAGGTATAGGGATAAATAGAGTAACTGGTCAGATGGTCAGGACTTATGTCTTTAATGGTGTTTGTATGCAGGTGCAGCATGGTCATTTGCTGCATAGCACTCTGGCAGGATTAAACCAGTTTACTGGAGGTATTGCTGTACTGTATAGCTGTAGACAGAGGTTAGAAGATTAGAAGGATTTAACTTCCAGGAAGTAGTATGGTTGTTTTTCACATGCTTAAAAATGAGTACAGTTTGGTGTAGAGAAAAATAGGAAGATACAGAAAAGGAGTTGTAATTGGTAATGTCAGACCAATGAATGTTAGCTAAAGATTAGCCATGAAGGATGAGGTGGTGGTGCTCCCCATCATTTTTGTGCAGCTTGCTGGAACTTAACAGTGTCATCATGGAATCACACATTTGCCACATGTGTTTATTAACTTCAGTAGCACTGACTGTGTCTGATATTTATCATAGAAAAATTTATAATTTTTGTCTGATGCTTTAGCTGTGTCGAATTTGTTTTTAGAAAGAAAATCCCATATACGAGGGCTGTTCAAAAAGTACCCGACCATTGGGTGGGAAAAATTTAATTGCAGCATTCACCTGGTGGTCTGAAACCCTAATCCCCTTCAGAGTAGTCTCCTTGGGACTGCACTCACTTCTCCCAGCAGTCCTGCCATTGTTGGAAGCATTTCTGGAATGCATTTTTGGGGATGGAGTGCAGCTGGGTCATCGTTTTCTGCATAATGTCTTCTCGTGACTCAAATTGGGTCGCTTTCAGTGGCATTTTCAGCTTAGGGAACATCCAAAAATGACAAAGAGCCATGTTGGGAGAGTAGGGAGCCTGACGAACCACAGGTTTGTTGTGTTTGGCCAAGAAAGTTTGAATCAGATGCATGGAATGAGTGGTGCAAGAGACCTGACCTGTGGGCAGCAGGAACTTGACAGCTGCATCATGACAATTCACCAGCTCATTCGTCGCATCAGATTCAAACTTTTTTGGCCCGATTTGAGTCATGTGAAGACATTATGCGGAAAATGACGACCGAGCTGTACTCCATTCCCAAAAATGCATTCCAGAAATGCTTCCAACAATGGCAGGACTGCTGGGAGAAGTGTGTGCAGTCCCAAGGAGACTACTTTGAAGGGGATTAGGATTTGAGAAACCAGGTGAATAATTCTATTTTTCCCAGCCAATGGTCGGATACGTTTTGAACAGCCCTCGTATATCTTTCACTTGTCCCATAAAGGGTTCATTAAGGGAAGCAAGCAAAATGGGGATGGTTTGATGTATGAGTTTAGGCTGAAAATTTGGAAGACTTGAATGATGAATAAATGGGGGTGAGACCCATTGATGCTGGGCACTCAGGTGGTAGCTTTCCTATTGTGGTCTTACTCAGTTTTCTGTTTCTGGATCCTACCCACCCCTTACATGATAGTGTTAATAGTGTTACAGTGATGATATATTAAATTTGTCCTTAATGGTATGCATATAAAGTGGAAGTGCATACTAAGTACAGAGATTATTGATGCCCTGATCTGTTCAATTGCTGCCATTGTCTGTTTTGGTGGTAGTTTGACGAGTTGTGATATTTTATGTATGGACACTTAATTGAGAAGAAATGTTTTATATTCCTGCTGATTTTATACTGTAGTGAACAAGCTTAACAATTTCTTTTGCAAAAAAAATGGTATGTTTAATATCACTTGACTAGCTGCTATTTTTTTTTTTTTTATATGTTCTGTAATAAAATTATCAAGTACTTAACCTACAATACCTTAATAAAGTAAATATGTGATTGGAGATTTACACAGTAACTATTTCAACTTTTTCAGTGGTTAAATAATGCTTAGCTGTAAATTTTGAGATGGGTAATGTTAAGCAGGTTTTATGAAGATGAGGGAAAATACTCACTGAAATGGTTCAGACACTAATTCCAGTATACCTTCCTTGCAGCACTAATCTGCATTTGAAGTATTACAGTAATCTTGACAATTTTTTTACATTTATTGTCTTCGGCTTGCTCTTGTATAGGAAAAAATGTGCTAAATTTTGACAGCTGTTATTTATTTGCTTTATGTAATACACTTTGAACTTAAACAACTGTATTTGTATGACTCATTACATTTCCACCATAAATGTGTCACCTATGTCCAAATATACCCCCTGTATCTGACAGATGACTGTTTTCTGGTACCATTGTTAAAGTTATTTGAGATACAGTAATAGAGGAGAGTGTAACTTCTTCCCAGATGACAAGATAGTTGTTAGTATGTGTGCAGAATTATTGTTGTCAGTTTCTACCAACATTTAAGGGTACCAAGAGCACCTCCACCAGTACCTCCCAGGATCACCCTCAGCAGCTGCGTTGGTCACACCCGAGAGCCTGGTACTGCCCCTTGCCCTGCACCGCCACCCTTCGCTGCCACCAACACGGCAGCAGGTGGAGGTGCTGATGGTAGTAGTGGTACTGGTGACAGTGGTGATAGTAAGAGTAGCAGTAATGGTGGAAATGCTGTGGATAGCAGCAAAGTTCGGGCCACCACCAGCACTGTTACAATGACCACCCCAGCCACAGCAGTGCCAGGAATCCCTCCTTTAGGTCTTCCGCAGAATGTTCGTGAACAAAAAAAAAAGCACTTGGTGCTTCACCTGCCGCCGCCACACCACCACCACCATCACCACAACCACCACCACCATGGAGGCAGCTCTCACCACCGTCATACTCACCACCACCAGCACGACTCTCTCAGAGACCGCGCTCACAAGAGGTGACATTTTCCTCTTGTGTTTACTTGGGTCATCTTGACCCATCAGTTTGTAAATGGTCTAGGATCCATTTGCATTGGCAAGAGATAATGCTGAGGTGTTCTTTTTCCCCTGTAAAGTGGTGTGGGTGTGACTAACAAGGTGGTGTGGTGTGGTAGCTTGTTGTGTCAGCTTACCCTAGGTAGAGTGTAGTCTCCACTAACATGGTGTGGCCTGACATTATTAACTGTACATTTGTTCTGTTCACACTAAAAGTCTTGCTGTTGTATAGGTGATGGTATGTTGCACACACTTCTTTACCCCTAGGGTATGCAATTCAAGTGCTATGCCTAAGGTTTAGAGCTTGAATTTACACACCTTATGCCACAAACAGGGCACCAATTGGTTCATGAGTTATAGCCTGTCAAAGCTGAAAAAATTTAGCCTTCCAGGCAGTGCAACTCTCATTTTCTGTGCACTCCCACCCCTTTCCTCCCTCATTCCTCCCCTCCCATGACCTTCCTCTTCCACCCCTATCACCCCCCTCCTCTCTTCCTCCCCTTCCCCCCCCCTTCCCATGCTATCCCCTACCCCCTTTTAATGAATGAAAACACACGACATGAATAGTACGAATGACGTATAATACTCAAGGCGGGAGGGGTGAGTTGTAAGCAGACGGCGTACTACAGGGGATGGGGGTGGGGATGGGATGGTTAGAGGCCTGGAGGGGTGGTACAGGGGTTTAGAGATGGGAGACAGACCCCACAAGACAAAGAGGACAGGCAGAGAAGGAGTGGAGGGTGGGTAGGGGGGATATAACCCTCCCCAGGGAGACATAAAGGGGGAGGGGGGGAACCATGGCAGCGTGATAGAGGATGGTGGGGGAGGGCGAGGGAGGGAGCAGGAGGCAGTCAGAGGTGAGGCAGGGGGAGAGGGAACAAAGGTATTGGGGTAGAGGAAGGCAGCAAGAGGGTGGTGGGGGAATCACCCACCTCACCATGGGTACGGGCCTGGATCCTCCCTCCTCCCTACTCAGGACTTAGTTCTCGCTGTTTGGCATTGATATACATCACAGTCGGGGCAGAGCCTAGTGTCTGCAGTTTTTCGCAAAAGTCCCTCTATCAATCACATTCCATATCTTGTGTAATCCTGAAAAAGGATCGATTGATCCTGTTAGCACATTAAGGGTTAATGTATTTTAAATAACCTATTGGTTCACTACAAATTTACTGTAATATTGATGTGACATACTGTAATGTTCTGCATTTGTTTTATTGACAGAGTCCAGTGAAAAAGGAGATGGGAAAATCTACTTGAGTCAACATTCTTGATCATATTTGAAATATGAATGAAACTAATTTACCTTCCTGTGTTGCATGATGGTAGGAGGGGACATGATTTCTGAGAATATAATTTCTTGGGTGATTTGTTGAATCAGTCAACTCGCCCATATGAACAACAGAGCTTATGGGGAAATGAGAACATAGTCCCAGCTTCCCCCAGTGTCACCCCTCATGACCCTCTTAAGCCCAATCTGACTTACCCCAGATTGGCCTTCAAAGTACCAAACATTCATCAGTGAGAGGAATAGGTCAGAATTTCCTCCACTGTCACCGATAATGATCCCTAAGCCTGCCCTAGCATCCTCATGGCAACGTTAAAAATACTGTACCAGTCATTCACAAAGAAGCCTAGCAGTATGTTGATAAACACACTGACTCACACACACATTGGGAAGTATGCCTGTACTTTGTGGGCTGGACAGTGATAGTAGATGGGTTTGGTGTGAGGAATTAAGGATAAGTTTTGAGAGTGATTCCAGATGATTAAGTTTAGGACAGACTTTTAAGACTGAAAGGATTAGATATACATTTAATTAACTCCAGTCTTTCTTGAGTTGAATCAAATTGTTAGAAGATGCAAGAATGAAGAATACATCAGAAAAGATTGGTAGTTTTGATGCCTCCTGCATAAATAAATCCTATTGGCTGATTACTACCACAGATATTGTATTAGTACCCTCCCTCTACATAGCTACTTTTGCTATCAACTATTGCTCCATCTGTTTCACTTACAAAACATTTTCAAAATGGAGATTAAATAAGGTAAAAAAGCTTAGAATAGTAAAATAGAAGTTAAATAAGGTAAAAAGAACTTACAATAACATAGTCATTGTTCCCTACCATAAATTAACTACAGAAATGTGTAAATGTTGTGAACTAGCCATCTGATGACCATTTCAACCTCAGCATATCAAACAGAGCAGGGGCACCTAAAGTCTCCAAGTATGTTTAATTTTTAAGGAGACAGTTTTACTTGTATCATGGATCTTTATTTATGTATGGTAAGTATTTCTTTGAGTATTCTTGAAGTGGATAGGTAAATTTTTGGTTACTCTCATGCCAATGTATTTCCACACAATTGGGGTTGAGTGTTACTGGTTGGCAGATCAGTTCGTCTCATCACCCATCTCGTGCTGTGGTAGTAAGGTCACACCGTGGTTGAAAATGCCATATATTGGCTGCTTTGGGCTCATGTTTTATGTTGGGCTTTGTTCTGCATGTATAATACTAATTTCATTGACTTGACCATCAGCTTGTCGTGTAATAGGTGAATTGCATGTTGGAACTGCACATGCTAGGCCAACAGACTGTTTATACAGGGTGATTCACGAGTTTCTCCGGAAACTCTGGGAAATGCAAGCTTATGCAATTCTAAGCATAAAGTACTCTATAAGTATAGGTATTTAATGTAATGGTTTACAAGTGGTGAAATTTTCAAATCTGACATGTGAATGGGAGGCGGCCAGGCTGGTGGCAGTCTTGCTGTGTTGCCAGGTTACTCAATTTTCTTTTAATTTTGCACGTTTTTCTCATTCTGAATGAAACTATTCTTTCATTAGTCGTCAGGTAAGTAATTGTTCTACATAGAAAAGTATGTCACTTTAAAGTAACAAATAAATCTACTATTGAAGAAGTAAACATGGGAAAGATGCAATACCAGAGCTCAGACTGACAGTTCCCGCCAAGTGCTGGCGAGTGTGGTAGGCCTATTTATTACGGGGACGGTTTCACCCACATTTCGCTACAATGCCATTTACTTTTACAAACGTGAAGTATGCAGATATGATTTTTATCTATGGGTTCTGCAATGGCAACACTGAAGCATCAGCAAGAGAATACAGACGGAAATATCCAAACAGGAGCCCAGATGCAAAAGTTTTTACCACGTCTACATGGAGAGGCAAGTTGAAGTACGACGCATAGTAGGAATGGTACATTGCAGCCCTAGCATCAGTACACGAAGAATTTCATCCCGAATTAGTGTTCCACAAGCGAAGGTATGGAGGACATTAAAGCGGGAAGGTCTGTATGCATATCACATACAACAAGGTTAGCATCTACAACCCGGGGATTCTGCTCAACGACTTTATTGCTGTACTTGGCTAGCAGATCATTCTCAGCTGTGCAAGTACATTTTATGCACTGATGAAGCCATATTTACCTGCAGTGGATCACATAATACTCGTAATGCACATTAGTGGTCAAAAGAAAATCCCAAGGAGACAGCTGAACGGAACTTTCAAGACCGATTTTCAGTTAATGTGTGTTGCGGTATGTTTGACAACAAGCTGATTGGACCTCATATCTTTGAAGGGAGGCTTACAGGAGATGTCTATGTTAATTTTATCAGAGATGGACTTCCCTTGTTACTTAAAGATGTGCCTCTGAAGACACAGCGACGTATTATATTTCAACATGATGGGGCGCCTCACATTCACATCTGTCAGATTTGAAAATTTCACCACTTGTAAACCATTACATTAAATACCTATACTTATAGAGTATTTTATGCTTAGAATTGCATAAGCTTGCATTTCCCAGAGTTTCCGGAGAAACTCGTGAATCACCCTGTATAATGTATGTACTTTGTATAGGTGCAGAAATCAGTGGCCTAATTCTGTGAACAGCAGTCTCAGTAGTTACAGTACCAGTACACATTGTATTTTGGTTGAGCTCATGATGGACTTTATTTTTGATCATGAATGTACATTTTTCATATACACAGTGTACAAAATACAGAAGTCACCAGAATGTACCATTCTGATTAATACAGTCTTGGTTTGTAAGAGTGTTTGAATACTGAGTTGGAATGAAGGAAGGAAAAAAGAAATATTTGTGATAGCAAATGCAATACAGTATTACATGTGCATTCCATGTAATTTTTGAAGAATTTAATTAATATATATTACCAGCATCCTCTGTCTGTTTTACACTAATAAATAGGGTGGTTATGACCAGAATCAGGAAATTTAAAGCATAGTAATTATAGGAAAACCATCAACAGATTTGGGCTGTTCATTCTTTCTCTTAGCAGCTGCATTCAAGCCATCAGAAATCTTGGCTCAACTTTTTTTTTTCTTTGTTAAATGTGCTTCATAAATGGTCATTGGGCAGGGAAGGTTTGTCATCTGGCAAGTTAAAAAGGGAGAGCAATCTTTATCATGTTCACATCCATACATACCTTTTTTTAACTTCCCACACACACCCATTTACCACATTTACCATATTCAGCCACCCTCATCTTGACTGTCCATGCTTCCTTACACCATCCATCTCACTCACATACTCACACCCTTTTCACCAGTCAGTTCATCTCCATTCCCTCTGTATGATCATTACTTTCATCATTTTTCACAATTTTTTGTTTTGCATCTTTTCAGTAAGGGATGGATCAAAAAGGTGTGCCTGATAGCACTCCCCCACTTTACTGTATTCTGCACTACCTTTTCAGTTTTTTTTTTTTTTTAATGCAAGGAAGAAGGAACCAAAGGCCATGAACCCACATACTGTTCCTTCCAAGAAAAAAGAAAAACAATACAAAAGAGAGCCAAATTCAAGATCCATTCATTTCGAGATGCCTGGACACACTGCGTTTGAAAGACTGGAGATCATAGGAAGTAGGGAATACAGACAGAGGAAGACAGTTCCAGAGTTGACCAGTTGCATAAATGAAGGACTGGGAGTAACGGTTAACACTTGCATTAGAGAGTTGGACAGAAAAGGGATGAGAGTTTGTTGCTAGACGGGTACTACATGCCCGTCGTAGAGATGGAGGGATGCAAGCAGACAGTTCAGAGGAACAGTGACCTTTGAAGTAGCGATAGAAGAGAGATAAAGATGCAACAGTGCGGCAAAGAGACAAAGGTTGAAGGGAATCAGTAAGAGGAGGAGAGTTAATGAGACAAAAAGCCTTTAACTCCACCCTATTGAGAAGAGCTGCATGTGGGGAGCCTCCCCACACATGAGTTGTGCTCCATACAGGGGCGAATAAAACCTGTGTACAAGGTCAACAACTGTGCAGGGGTAAAGAAAGTTCGGAGTTGTCTTAGCACACTTAATCTCTTGGAAGCAGATTTCACAAGAGATGTAATATGTTCTTTCCAAGATAAATCCCGAGAGAATGAAACCCCCAAGCATGTTCAAGGATGATGCAGGACTGAGCTGGACATTATTAAACATTAGAGGGTAATCCTGAGGAAGATTTTGTCTGGTTGATAATTGTAAGAACTGAGTCTTTGATGCATTAAAAATATCAAGATTATTTTTACCCCAATCAGAGATACAAGCCAAGTCAGACATTAGGTGTGCCATAGCCTCATCCCTTGTTTGTAACTGCTGTATATCTAAGGTCAGCACACATCATCTTGACCCATGTCTTCCTTGATCTGCCTTTCCATCAGTGGCCCGGTGCTTTTAGCTTATACAGTAAAGGTTCTCTCATTTGGCATCTGGTCTCACAGTATTTCCAGTCGTTTGGTGGTTTTCTATCAATCTATCTATTGCCTGACACCATAATCCCATAAGGGGTGGCCATTTGACTTTGAGTTATTTGTTTTACGGGGAGGGGCACTAACCCTCCACCAACCCACTTGTTGATACGTCTATTACGAAATTTCTCTGCTCTTTCAGCACATATGCTCAGCTGATTGGCTCCTGTGATGGGGTCGCCGTCGCTGCTGGTACCCATGCGGCCATAGTTTTAAATTTGGCACTGTTGGCGCTAGATCTAGCGCCAACTGTTCCAATTATCGAGCTAAACTGGACTTCATAACGTACTAGATACAGAAGAAAATAATTTAGCGCTGTTCATTTTCTTCTGTATCTAGTACGTTATGAAGTCCAGTTTAGCTCGATAACTGGAACAGTTCATTTATAGCTTAGCATGTTTTAAAGATGAGCTTAATGCTTTTGAAGATTTCTGTTTGGCAACACTGCATGTGCTGTCGGCCATCATGACACATGAGTGTCTAGCTTTGTGAGCAGGACCTTCGGGAAGTTTGGAAACTTTGTTGTGCTATTTTAGGGTGTACATATGTAAATACACCCTAGGTTAAGGTAAGTTGATGTGCATTGTATTGTTAAATACATTAAATATAAGTTGCCTATTAAATATTTAGTGCTTAGGGAAGACCATTAATACTTGCTAGACACCGTCATTGCATTTGAGTGACCGACCATGATTGCTAGAAACATCTTGGAAGGTTTTCCTTGTCATCCGGCATTTTCTGCTCGTTCGGTACATGCTTGGTCGCGAAGATGCCAAATGAGAGGACTTTTACTGTACTGTTGAGGAGTAGACTGTAGCACCAGTCGAGCAGGGCAGTACTCCCAAGGTGGATGGAAAGCTGATGACAGGGAGAGCTGGAGCTCCCATTTCATCAGCCCTTGGGACTAGTTCCTGACCATCCCCCTTTGCTGAACTTTTTCTGTGTTTCAGTTGCACAGAAAGTATGCTCTCCAATACAAGTTTCTCTAACTATCAACATCAGTCTACATGCACAGTACACACTACACTACCTTTTCAAAATTAAAGAAAAACTGCGTCCTATAACCATGCCTCGGAGTCCCCGGGGGGGAGGGGGGGGACCATAAATGCCCCCACCATTCACCCCTCCCCCGCTGATGACTCAGCATACCTGGAACCACTGTCTGACTACTACCTCTTCATTTCTGCAACATTTGTGGCCTTTCCTCTAACTTTCTGTTGAACACCACCTCTCCTCCTCAAAACCTCACTTTCTTTTCTTAACAGAGACTCGGCTGTCTGAGGCGGCTGACAACAAACCCTTTTCTGTATCCTCCTACTTTCTTTATACTCATTTCAAAGTCAGAGGTGGCTGTTGTGTATATTTACGCAACAACCTATCTTGTTCTTGTGTTCCTGAACTTGATTCTTTTGAATTCTCTACTCTCTGGCTTCGGCTCTCCTGTCGTTCTCTGACTAAATATATCTGTGCTGTTTACTTATTTCCTAATTCTACTGACTATCAAAAATTCTTCGAATATCTTACTTCTACATTGGAACACATTCTATCCATTTCTCCTTTTTCTAAAATCTCCATTCTAGGAGATTTCAGTGTTCACCACCACCTTTGGCTCTCCTCTCCTTTTACTGATCCACCAGGTGAACAAGCCTACATCTTTTCTATCCTTAATGACCTAGAGCAGCTTGTACAGCACCCTACTCCTATCCCTGACCACCATGGAGAGAGCTCCAACATACTTGACCTGTTCCGTACAACTAATCCTTCTGCTTACAGTGTTAATCTTTTCTCTCCGTTGGGCTCCTCCGATCATAACCTTATTACCTTAACCGGTCCTATCACTCTGGTGCGGCCTGTGGATCCTCCAAAGAAACGTCATCTGGCACTTTGGAGCTGCGGATTTGGAGGCCCTCAGGCAGTACTTCTTTGATTTTCCCTGGAATGATTATTGCTTCCATGGCCGGAAGCCATCTGAGTGTGCCTTGCGCATTACGGAGATTATTCTTTTGGGCATGGAAGCATACGTTCATTTCTCATATCCTTTGACTAATGCAAAAAAGCCTTGGTTTAAGCAGGCATGTTCTAATGCTATTCACAACAAGAAGAGGGCGTATAAAAGGTACCGGAGCCAACCCACCCCTGAATCACCTCTTTTTTATGTTCCTGCCCAGAATCGTGTTAAGTCTGTTCTTTTGCTCTGCTAAAAATAATTTCATCCATACTAAATGCTCTCAACTCTCCAACTCGAATTCTTCCCGCTCCTTCTTGCACCTTGCCAAAATCGTTTCTAACAATTTTACCTCATCATCCTTCCCTCCTCTTTTCTACTCTGATGGCTTTGTAGCTATTTCTTCTACTGATAAAGCAGATCTCTTCGCTCAGACTTTCTCCTCCAGTTCCACCTTAGACGATTCTGGTGCTATTCCTCCATCACCTCACCCCCCCTGACATCTTCATGGCTGACATTAAATTTCTTCAGCTGATGTATTTTCTGCCATCACTGGCCTCAGTACTAACAAGGCATACGGGCCCGATGGAGTCCCTCCTGTTGTCCTCAAGAGCTTTTCTTCTGTGCTTACACCCTGCCTAGGTAAACTCTTTCACCTTTGTCTATCAACTTGTACCTTTCCTTCTTGCTGGAAGTTTGCTTTCATTCAGCCAGTCCCAAAGAAGGGTGACCATTCCCAACCCTCTAAATATTGTCCAATTGCTTTAACATCCTGTGTCTCAAAAGTTTTCAAGTCTATTTTTAACCGAAAAATTTTAAAGCTTCTTTCCTATTACAACCTTCTTTCTGATCGTCAGTATGGGTTCCATCAGGGACGCTCCACTGGCGATCTTCTCACCTATCTTTCAGACTCCTGGTCATCCTCTTTTCAGGACTTTGGCGAAAGATTTGCAGTTACACTTGACATCTCAAAGGCTTTTGATCGAGTCTGGCACAAATCTTTAGTTTCTATCCGTCTGTCTGTGCCTTCATCTACAGCTTCCTTTCTCGTCGTTCTATAGCTGCTGTTGTAAACGGCCATCGTTCTTCCAGATCTATCGACAGTGGTGTTCCTCAGGGTTCTGTCCTATCACCAACTCTTTCTTTTATTCATCACTAACTCTATCCACTCGTATGCTGATGATTCCACCCTTCACCTTTCCATTCAGTTTCCGCAGCGTCCATCTCAGCAGTTACTTCAACAAACAAGGGATGAGGCTATGGCACACCCAATGTCTGACTTGGCTCGTATCTCTGATTGGGTTAAAAATAATCTTATTGCTTTTAATGCATCAAAGACTCAGTTTTTACACCTATCAACCCATCAGAATCTTCCACAGGAGTACCCACTAATGTTTACTACTGTAATATCCAACTCAATCCTGCATCATCCTTGAACATGCTTGGGGTTTCATTCACTCGGGACTTATCTTGGAAAGATCATATTGCATCTCTTGTAAAATCTGCTTCCAACAGATTAGGTGTGCTAAGCCAGCTCCATGCCTTCTTTACCCCTGCACAGTTGTTGACTTTATATGTGGGTTTTATTCGCTCTTGTTTAGAGTACAACTTTCATTTGTGGGGAGGCTTCCCACATACAGCTCGTCTCAATAGGGTAGAATCAAAGGCTTTTTGTCTCATCAACTCTCCTCCTCTGACTAGCTCCCTTCAACCTCTGTCTCATCGCCGCACTGGTGCCCCTTTATCTCTTTTCTATCACTACTTCAATGGTCATTGCTCCTCTGAACTGTCTGCTTGCAGCCCTCCACCTCTAGGACGGGTGCATAGCACCCGTCTTGCAACAAACTCTCTCTCTTTTCTGTCTGACTTTCTAATGCAAGAGTTAACCATTACTCCCAGTCCTTCATTTATGCAACAGATCAACTCTGGAACTGTCTCCCTTTGTCTGTATTTCCTACTACCTGTGATCTCCAGTCTTTCAAAGCAGTGTGTCCAGGGATCTCGAAATGAACAGATCTTGAATTTGGCTCTCTCTTGTAATGTTTTTTTTTTCTTCTTCTTGCAAGGAACTGTTTTACAGGCTTAGCCTTTGGTTCCTTCTTCATCGTAAAAAAAAAAAAAAAAATGAAACGAAACGATCTCACCCAGCTCTCCTGATCTATTCTCTAAACATGTTCAGACTGCACTGCAACACTTACTCCTCACCCAGCTCCACTGATCCATCCTCATGACATGTCCATACCATATTAGTTTCTCCCATTCTACTTCTTTTTTGATGCTTATCAGTCTTTCCCTTTCCTCTTTCTGATGCCTTCATCTCCCAGCCATCTTGACAGTTCTCAATACTTTGTACTGTCTAAACACACTCTTCATCCCTCAGTACACAAGGATCGTGTCCATGGGTTTCATGATCAGATTGGTTCTCTATCATTACTGTGATTTTTTTTATTTTCCTTGGAAGATCAGGGAAAGGAGAGTGCAAGAACTTCCTATATCTTTTGTCCTTCAGGCAAGTCAAAAATCTGAGCTGCAACTCCCCCTCCTCCCCCCTCCCAGGATTGACATCTCTTGCACTTAACACATTTGCATTTTTTTTTTTTTTTGTGACAAGATCAAGTGGCAGCCACTTCAAACTGTGGCGGGAATACATTTGCGATTCCTACCGACACCCGGTGGGCTCTCTCAACCTAGTTTGTGTTGGTCCTGACCGACAGCTGGCATGTTGGAGTTAATCCACTAGAGCACTAGGAATCAATTTTGGGGTTAAATGGTTACCACCCAACAATAAACCCTTTGAGATTTTTGGCCCTCTGCCAATCTCATCTGTGCCAGATTTAGCCATGCGCACACAGAGCGCGCCATCGCGCAGCAATATTTGTACTTAATCGGCCACTGTACACTAACTTTTTATGGTAGATTAATGAATATGGTACCATTTTAAAGCTGAATAGTTTTTTTTAAAAAGGTAGCTAAAAGGCCAATAGGACGAGTAGAAGTTAGCCAAAAGGGGAAAATTGCACACCCTTCCATAGAAAGATATTTGTAAAAAAAAAGTATTAGAGTTACGTGAAATGTGATAACACCATGTCAATCTACAGTAAATTCCCTTTCCATTGATATATAGGTTATGGCAATTTGTTAGTTTTCACAGAGAAAAGCGAATGCTCTCATTGTCGTACTGGCAAATATCCATGCTGGTAATACCGATATTATTCATGGTAAAAACCTATTTCTTATGCATATCTATCTTATGTACTCGTCACTGTAAAAACAAATAGTTGGAAAAGGATAAACAGGATAGTGTATGTGAAACAAGGCCAGATAGGAGATGGAAAACATGCAAAACAGAGATATTGTTTCATATGAAAAGAATTTGAGTCATCAGAATCTCAGCGGTTGGATTTATGATGGCGCGAAATAGCATTGTCGGAATCTCAAAGGGTTAAATGGTTTCCTGGGTTACATGAAACAGTGGGTTATAGGCTAAATTATTGCAAAGAATAAAAGCTGGAGTAGCCACTATGCAAATGTTAGAGGCAGGCTGCTGCTTTCCCTAGAAGGTGTACGGTAGTGTATTAATAATACAGTATTGTAATTAAAATTTTATTTTTTATTGCGATTAATGATGGAGTTGTAATAATGACAGTAGATGGGAATGCTGAGTAAACATATGTGGAAATGTGTACCAGTATGTATTTGTTTGGGAATGTTATAAAATCTTGTTTCCTTCACATGGAGGGCACTTTTTTTTTCTTTTCTTTTTTTATGTGAAATTGGTACAGTATAATGTGTGGAATAGTATTATACGAGGATCATGCACTCAAGGGGAGGAGAAAGGATGAAGTATAGTCCAAGATGTGTCCTAGTAGCTTAAACCCAGGAGCTGTTGCATTTATAAATTTTATAGAATTAAGGGCAGAAGATGGAACTTCCTCTTAATGCTTTTATTATTCTAGGAAAAAGTGCACTGGAATTTAAGTTTTATACGTCAGGTTTTCAGCGCCCCTAACTCTGAATGTAATTTTAAAAATCCACCCCCCTTCCCCTCTTCCTTGCTTTTGTCATCATGGGGGGGAGGGGGGACTTCCCATATGTCATCTGGGACTTAATGTTTGTGGGAGCTATAGCATGGTACCTTAATTACTGAACTCCATGGTGTGTGGAAGTTTGGTTGCTGGATGGATGCTGCACTTGTGTCTCCACTCTGTTGTGCCCTCTCCCCTCTCCTTTGGTCCCCGTCGCTGCGTCAACTAATATTGCAAGGCCCTTTTCTCCTGTTGCTGCATCCTTCCTTCCCTTTCTCCTGTTCTCACTATTCTGTCATTGGCTTTAAATAGACTGAAATTTTCCACATTCATATAAATTCTCATCAGTGACCTTTGGGATTTTTGTTGCAAGAAGGATTAGGGTGTGTCCATGGGCTGTTGACCTGGCCAGTTGTAGGGATCATGATGGTTTGACACCACCCCAGTGTGTGGGCCTCTGCAGAGGTGGAACTGCTGCTGAGCTGCAGCTTTTGGATCTGGGGATGCTGTTGCTTTGTGGCAGGACTCACAGCCAGTAGCCAGTGGCCCACCATTGTGCAGGGAGACTGCTGTCCCATATGTTCCTATCCCTTCATGAGTAGGGTAAGGAGTGCATGCGTGGAGCATGGTCAGAACTTGGGTCGTTGCCCGGGCCTCTGGACTTCTGGTTCCACCCAAACGAATTTTTCATTTCAGTGGTCAAGTTGAGCCTTTTCCATCTCAGGCAAATTATGGAAATTGTTTCTGGTTCCCCCTCCCCCAAGGTCTGCCCCCCTCCTAGTTCTGCCCCACCCTTTATTTATTTATTTATTTATTTTTTTTTAAATACCCCCAACAATGACCCCATTTCTCTTCCTTGCTATGTCTCTGGCTATTTCTGCAATTTCCCAACCAGTTTCATCCTGTTTCATCATGCCAGCTCCCACCTCACAGACCCTTCCATCTACAGCTCTCTCCACCTGTTCAACTTCTGTTGTAACTTTTGAACATTATTTGCCCCCGCCCCCTCATCCATCTACTCATCCTGTTTCTTCGACTTCCTCATTCAGTCCTCACACTGCTTCCCGACTCACTAACCCTGTCTTGACCACCTCTTTTAGGACCCCAGACCTGGTCTCAGTATTTTGACGTTACTTCTTGACCGTTACTCCCAGTCCTTCATTTATGCAACTGGTCAACTCTGGAACTGTCTTCCTCTGTCTGTATTTCCTACTTTCAAACGCAGTGTGTCCAGGCATCTCGAAATGAACGGATCTTGAATTTGGCCATCTTTTGTATTGTTTTTGCTTTTTCTTGGAAGGAACAGTATGCAGGCCTGTGGCCTTTGGTTCCTTCTTCCTTGCATAAAAAAAAAAAAAATGACCTTTTGCTTCGCTTCTCACTGTTAAGTAGGCCCAAATATTACATTCTCTTGTTTCCTCAAGGTGCAAAATGCAGCTCAGGCAGGAAAAGTTACATCTTTGGTTGACCCTTCAGGCAATCTGATCTCAGTCATTTCGGATCCACAATAAAATTCAGCCACAAGCACTGCCCATCTTCCTTGTCTTTTTGTAACAGAAACTTTGCTGAATGCTTTGAAGATATTCAACTCATTCTCTCAGAACAAAGCCACCAGGTTCTTTTGGCTCACTGCTGTATTATCCCTCCCAGAGGACACCGCCAACAACCAGCCAACATTGCCAAGATTGCATTTAAATCTTGCAGTCTTCCCTCCTCCATTATGATTGGGAGCATAGTCTTCCATGTTGAAGAATATATTCCTCCCCCTTGTCAGTGCACTTCCTGCAGGCATTTGAGTCATCTAGCCAGATACTGTCAATCATAGGCTGTTTGCCCCAGCTGTTTACCGGCTGGACACTGATCGACTTTCCAGTCCTGTCCGAACTGTGGGGGACAGCATACAGCCCTCTACAGAAAATACCTTAACCCTTTCGTGCACCGTAAGTTTTATTAAGTTTCACGGCTCACGATTTTACTCCCCTGCGTGCTCCGCTGGCAGCCCGCGGTACGCGTATGCAAATTACACGTATTCTCGCCTCATTTTCGCCACCCAAACCTCAAAATGTTGCCCTGAAACTCACATCATCTTATTCGCCGATGTTTGTTCTAGCTGATAAGCCAAAAGAAAAACCAAAAAAGTACGAATAAAAGTACACTAGGCCGCCGTGAATAAACATTTTGGAACGTTGATCTCACTTCCCAACATCGTCGTTCGAGTGTTTTCCATCATACAGAAAAATGTGGTTATAAGTTTTGATAGAGAATTTCATTGGCTTTCTAATGAGGTATGTCCGGTTGTGATGCGATTTGCAGTTTTCAAGAAAATAGCCAAAAACTAAAAGCCATAAAAAAAAAAATTGTTCAGGGAGGTATACTGCGGAAGTTTTCTCGCACACCTTATGTTTTTATTACATAATTTTATATAGAATTTCATAAGCTTTCGCTTGATACCTTTTTGTTTCAATACGCCTCATAGTTTCCGAGTAAATCACAAAAAACTACAGGGTACTCGCGGCCACGGTGCACTTTCGTCATGCGCTCACAATAACCACCTACGCAACCACAACTTTTCATTAGAGAAATTACATAGTTATGTCCTCCTGTACATACGTAGAATTCATTGATCTTTATCATGGTTCTTACAGGAAATCGATACGTTCAATAATTTTGGAGTAAATGGACGACAAAGATAGAACACTCTTCCTCGCCCGCAAGCAAGATAAAAACGCTCAATTTCCCTGCCTCACGAATGTTTACATATTTTCGCTCGTTACGTTTTATTATTATTATTATTATTATTATTATTATTATTATTATTAACTCCAAATTATACACGTGAAATATCATAAGCTCTTTGATAGTGCTCTCAGTAACTCGACATTTCCACTAGTCTTTTTTGCTAGGTACTGATACTTAGTAAAGCTGAACTTTCTTCCATTTCATATGTGTATATGTAAAAAACAATAATTATTTGTGAAAAAAATATAGAAATGTAGAAACAGGTCAATGTACAAATCAACAAAATATGGATAACTCACTTGCTTCAGAGGTGTTGAGCTGCTGGCAGGAACTTGAAGGAATAGAAGATGAGTTAGGTAGTGTGAGTTGTGCGTGGGTGCGTGAGTGAGTATGAGTGTGTGTGTGTATATATGCGTGTGTATGTGTGTGTGTGTGTGGCGTATTCTCTGTTCCTTGCACCACCTTTGCCTAACACATGCGATGCACACAATAGATTTCTCCACGAACATTTGCTGCACGACATACGTATGTAATGTCATATATGTGTCGCTGTGTGGCATATTTTCTTGTCTCTGATCATTACGTAACTTTCCACTGTCAGTCAATGCACGCAATATTTCTCGGTGAACACTCGCTGCACTATTTTATACGTATATTTCACACTGAACCATATACAATATAAAACACTATCACATGATTCCACCCCAGCCTCTTTCGTTATTCCCTTCCCTGCTGTATGGCGTAAGAGACCGCCTGTTCCCTTAGCAACTAATGCATATGTCTATGTATCTCAATGGCATAACATAATGCCTGCTATGGTAGGTCAGTTATTTCACTAATCCAGGGACTTATGTTACAGATATAAGTATTGGCTTCACTATAAGGGTAAAGTACATCATTTTACGGGCATGGTGAGTGGAAACCCCGCTATAACAAACCAGACTCCTCTAGGTCTAACAGCTGATAACGGGCCCCAGTGCTTATCTATGTTCAATAGACACAATCACTTCACAATATAGTAAAAAAACACTGTACAATCACAATATTTCAATAGTGGCTTCAGCCTCGGGTGGGAGGGGGAAAATGGCGGATTTAAAGGGACAACACAACACAGCACGACCCTGCAGTCAGGCTGCTATTGGAGCACTGAGATTCTATCACTTCGTACAGGCACATATGAGTCATTGCAGTGTTGCCAAAGTCTTACCTCGGGAGAGACACGTGGCTGCTAGAACGCTACAAAATTTGATGCAAATCGACCGAAAACTTATTTTTTGGTTACTTTTTTTTCCGCGTTTTCACACGATTTGAGGTCCTGTGCTTTGGCACACCTCACCACACTAACACATATTGCGGTCCCGTGCGCGAAAGGCTTAAGTTTTTTAGGCCAAAGTGTTCCATATATGTTGGAAAACAGGCTTTACCCTCAGAGAAGCCCATCGCTTGGGGCACTCCCCTGGCATCTCATATGCATGCTTGACCCAGCCCACTCTTACTTCATAGGTTCCTGGCTCATTTGGTGTGTCTGCTTCAGTACCTTTCTCCAATTCTTTTGTTGCCCTTGCCTCCCTTCCTGATTCCTCTTCCTCTTTTCTCTCTCTCTCTCTCTCTCTCTCTCTTTTTAGTTCTGCTCCCTCTACTCCCACCTCCTTCTCATTCAGTGTGCTCCTCTGTCCTTATTTTTTCCAAGCTCGATAATGGTTGCCAAATTTGTACTTCTGCCTCCACTTGCACTCATTCAAAGCTAAATTCCATTCATCATACTGGTCTTTGTTTAGTTATTAGTGCTTTTCGGTCAACTCTTGCTGCAAGTGTTTGTGTTGAATCAGTCTTTTACTCCCTCTCTTATCATCATTGATCTCTTCTCACTGCTGTATTAGGTCCTATACATAACTTCATTTTCCATCAAGTAAGCTCCTCCGTCCTCCCATTCTTCTCCAACTCTCTCTTCACTCAGTGTCCCATCTCCTTCTTCCATTGAACTCATTCCCCTTTTGGGTCTCCATCCTTCTTCAGTTTACTGAATTCACCTTTCCTCCTCTTCCATAATGTTCAGTTTCCTTCCCACCCTGGCTTCTGCCTTCTGCTGTGGTCTGCCCTTCTTTTCTCCCTTGTCCTAAGTCTCATCTTCCCTCAGATACTCCTTGCTTCTTTTTTCTGTTTCCTGTCGCTCTTCTCACGCATATCTTTACTGACGGGTCAAAATTTTCATGGTGTCAGGTTTGCTTTTGTGTTCCCTGACTCCTCCTTCCAAAGTACACTTCCTTCCATTGCAAGTATCCTCACTGCAGAACTGTATGCTATTGTTTTTGCACTGGTCTCTTCCTTGGTTCTCTTCCTCCACCATTATTTTCTTCTCCAGTTCTCTCAATGCACTCACTTCCATATACACCACACTTTCCTCTCAGTTTCTGATATCCCAAATTCAGGAGTGGCTGTTCCACCATTCTGTTCAAAAAAAGTAATTTCATATCTGCTTGGTTCCTGGTCATTGGGATTACAGGCAGCGAACAAGCTGACTTGTTAGCACGTTCTGCTACCCTCTCCTTTAGGTCCTCTTTCCGCCTCATTCCTACCCTTGATTGTTTCCCGTTTCTGACCCGCCTCTTCCATGAACGTTGGCAGTTCTCATGGAACCTGCAGGTGCACAGCAAACTTTATAATATCAAACCCTCAGTTCTTCGCTGGCACACTATCAACCCACCCCAGTCATTGATGGGAGACTATCCTTGCCTGTCTCCATTTGGTATAGTGCCTCTCTCATTGTCATCTAATGAGCCATGACCCTCAGCCTGTCTGTTCACACTACTTGTTTTATGACAGTCTGTCACATTTTTCTTGAGTGCTTGTCTATACTCAGCACTGTCTCTCAGCTTTTCCCTTCCATTCCTCATTATGTCTGCCTCCTCAATGTACTGATTTCCTCGGTGACTCTCCCACTGTTTCTAGTATTATCACTCTTCTTACTGCTCTGCACCTAATACTCTAATATTATTATTTCTCCTGCTTCCTTCTGCCTTAGTGTCATAGAGCCATATTATGACCTGGTACTAGTTGTTTCCCTTCACCATTTCCCCATAAAGAAGATATATGGGTTTTAAAAAATCATTTTGGTCTTGGTAATTTGAAATAACCCGCATTAGCTACATCATATATGTTTTTTTGTGCTTTATTCCTTGGTATGTGTATAGATTTCGAATATTAATAATTCTTAATGATATTAAATATGAGCACTGATGTTTGGACAGACTGGACCTGTTACTTGCGAGAAGTTAATCATACCTCACCTTACCTCACTGTGTTGGATGAAGATGCATTGGCAAAAACAGCAAATCTTGTAATACCCACTAAAAGGTGTGGACTTAGAGATTGGGCTACCATAGTTCATTACACTGAAGGATAGATGACCAGACTACTTCTGTTGAAGCCATTACTTGTTCCTAGTAAACTTCAGTCACCTCAGGGATTGATCCTGTGAGCATTGAACTGAAGCCCTCCAGTTGAGAGCTTCGGTACTAAGGTGTTTCTTGTCAAGTGTCCCAAAGAGGCAATTCCTTTAGTTCACTTTACAAGCTTGAGTGTAATTTTAGTGCAGTTTTCCTGAGTGTAATTTTAGTGCGGTGTTCTTACAATTCTCTTGTAATCCCATCACGCTTCAAACTAAAAATGGGCATACTGTAGTCTCACTCTGCTGATTTCCTAGTGGGGTGTGTCTGAGAGTGTTGCTATAGTTTTAAAAGAGGTAGTGGAAATGAAGGAATGTTGGTACCAATCATCAACTATTATAGCTTCACAGGTGAAATTACCTCTTCATCTGCCTATTATTAACAATTTTAGTCTCATTAACAAATCTGTGCATGGATTTTTGTCTGCATTAAGGTTGAAATTTGTAATGTTTGCAGTGTTGCAGCTCTGGATTATTAGCCATTTTGAAATTTGTATGCAGTGATAACACAGTGTAGGCAAGGCCAGTTCAGTGTCCGAAGTGTGTATGCTGGAGTGTGGTGTTGGTTAGTATAATTTGTTGTGGGATTCATGGATGGCATTCATGGATCTGGAAAAAGCATATGCTAAAATAGACAGAGAAGAATTGTGGAAAGTTTTGCACATGTACGGTGTAGAAGGTAAGCTGCTAGGTGCCGTCAAGAGTTTTTATGATGGTAGTGAAGCATGTGTAAGGGTTATTGGGCATCTAAGTGAATGGTTCACGATCGGTGTGGGCATGCAACAAGGTTGTGTGATATCCTCATGGTTCTTTCTATATATATATATATATATATATATATATATGGATGGGGTAATGAGAGAAGTAAAAGCACAAGTAATGCCAAGGGGGATGGCGTTGGTAATGGATGGTGATGGATGGAATATCTCAAATTTGTTGTATGCTGATGATGCAGTATTGGTTGCAAATACTGGACAAGAATTTGGTAGGCTAGTGCAGAGTTTTNATGTACGGTGTAGAAGGTAAGCTGCTAGGTGCCGTCAAGAGTTTTTATGATGGTAGTGAAGCATGTGTAAGGGTTATTGGGCATCTAAGTGAATGGTTCACGATCGGTGTGGGCATGCAACAAGGTTGTGTGATATCCTCATGGTTCTTTCTATATATATATATATATATATATATATATATGGATGGGGTAATGAGAGAAGTAAAAGCACAAGTAATGCCAAGGGGGATGGCGTTGGTAATGGATGGTGATGGATGGAATATCTCAAATTTGTTGTATGCTGATGATGCAGTATTGGTTGCAAATACTGGACAAGAATTTGGTAGGCTAGTGCAGAGTTTTGCTGATGTCTGTGAGCATCATGTCTTGAGTGTAAAGGTAGAAAAGAGTAAAGTGATGGTTATTGAGAGAAAGTGACTCCCAATGCGATGTTACAGTGAATCGAGAGAGACTGGAATTGGTGAGAGAGTTCAAATACTTGGGTACAGTGATAGAAAACTGAGGAAAATGTGCAAAAGAAGTTGAAAGTAGAGTGACACAAGGAAGAAGAGTAGCTGGTGCATTGAAGGCCTTGATAAGAAACAGAGGCTTGACTGTTGCAGCTGCACGAGGCTTGCATGAAGGAGCGTTAGTGCCAACTTTAACATGTGGATGTGAGATTATGGTGTGGCATGAAAATGAAAAGGCAAGAGTAAGGACAGTGGAGATGGGACTGCTGAGGAATGTGTGTGGAGTACAGAGGGTGGATAGGATACGAAATAATGTGATTCTTGAAAGATAGGGAGTGAGGAAGTCGGTGGACACCAGAACCAAAAAGAATATACTGAGATGGTATGGTCATGTGAAGAAAATGGATAACAATAGAGTGGTGAAAAAGGTATATCTGAGCAAATTTGAAGGAGGGAGGAGGTGAGGTGGGCCAAGGAGAAGGTGGAGAGATATGGTGGATGATTGTGTGAGGAAGAGAGGTTTGGAAGTTGGTGACGCTAAGGAACTGACAAGAGATCGAGCTGGCTGGATGAATGTTTTGAGAAGAAGTGCATGATCAGTTAGTTGGCACCCCTTTTTAACATGGCAGCATCCGGATTGACAATACGTTTTTGTGAAGTTACAGAACATGGTGAATATTTTTGGTGTATCTGATAGAGCCAGGATTCTATGAGCTTGAATGATGAGTGAATGGAAGCGTGGCCCGTTGGAGTAGGCAGATTTGGGCTGTCTGGACATTGCTACTGATCACCCTGCCCCAGAGTGGGAAAGGAGGTCGGGATGATGATGATTATAGCATTACACATGTTGTTGTTGTGACCCCAGGCTCCTCTGAAATGTGAAACCAATGGTCTACTGGCTGAGTTACCCTTCTGCATTTCTTCATCCTCCTTTTAGGTGATAGGAGACTAGTTGAGGGATGTTTGTATAACCAAGCATTGGCACTGTCTGGTTATGCTGGTGCCACTACATGAAGGCATTCCTCTCCAGCAACAGGAATACACAGCCTATGGCTGGCAGTGACAAAGAGTTAATATTTTTTGTGTATATCAGAAGCCACAACTAATAGGCAGTATCATGTTATCCCCCTCATGGTGTAGGGACCTGAGGCTAGGCTAGAGTCTAGCTAATTCTAATAGGTACAGTATGTGTAATTTGCCTGCATAGTTTTAAACTGAAGAATATTAATGATAGTTTAACTACAGTATATTAAATTCTCTCAGTTACAAATGAAATGAAGTGTGATTAGAGAGTACGTAATAGACAAACACTTCAGATTAAGTTTCTCTGGAATGTATTGTATAGCTGTAAATTTTTACAGTTTGTATTGATTGATAATAATATAGGAAATATTTTGGTGTACAATACTAATGGCAGTGTTTTCCCCTAAACCTGTGTGTGCACCAAGCATTGGCATGTTTTTTTTTTCCCCCATAACCTCACTAACTTGTGGTTGAGCATGTTTTTTTTTCAGGGGGGTAGCTTCTGTATAAACTAATGGTTTTGGTAACCATCACTGAAGCTTAAACGTATATGCACAAACTGTGTGTGGATATGTAATTGTCCCTGAATATACCCTGTTCAGCTTAACTTGGCTTAAAATTGACATCTCTCCATCTTGAATGCTAATTTGTAACTAGTGATTAACAATAGAATATGTTGCTAGTCAAGAAGTGCTGTGAAAGAAATGGAGGTAGTTGCATGTTTTGTTTTACCATTGAGCTGTGAGAAATAAGCTGCAGAAAGATGAAAATCTCAGCCAAGTCATGGTGAACAAAGTACACCCAAGTTGTATTTTCTCTGGATGATACTGTAATACCCTGGTAATTGTGTGGTTTAACTTGCATCCTTCTGCTTTTCTCTTCCCAAGTGCTACTAAGACCATCGCCTCAGCACCTGTCCAGCCCAGGTGAGTGATGGTGGCTACACATACCCTCATTGCTCCTATAGTGTTATGTGCTCAGCTTCTTTTTTCAGCATTATTTTCGTGTTATTACACAGCAGTTTTACATGCCTCGCTACTCTTATTATCTCACTTGTTGAGCTTATCTGTGCAGTGATGTTGCTTCTTTTCTTGTTATGCTACTTGGCAGTTGTACATGCCTGGCAACTCAAATTATCCCACGTCTTCATTTATTTCATCCAGTAATATTTTTTCTGTTATTATTATTTATTATCATTATTATTATCATCATCATTAGTATTATTACACTGCCATTGTACATGCCTTGGTACCATTCTTAGTATCTCACTTGTTCAACCTGTCTAAGCATTTTTTCACTGCTACTGTATTCTTCTTACACTACTTCACAGTCTTTCATGCTTTTTTATTCTTGAAATTTCATTTTGTCACTTTTCATTCGTACATTCTCTCTCTCTCTCTCCCCCCACACATTCATCTGCTTACAGACAGAATAATTCGTAATTATGTGCACAACCATTTAACAAAATTTCCATAGCAGTTAGGATTATCAGTGCACCAAGTTGCTGTTTTGCCATGTAGCCCTCTCATAGTTGAACAACTCTGGTATTTTATTCAGGCCAATATGAGGCTATTTAGTTAAGAGTGAATCACGAGTGTTAATATTATCATCATTTTCTCTTTTGGTTGGACAGCTGTACAGTTCAACATTCCACCTGATGTGAGACAGTTTTATTAGCTTAGGGTGAATAGTAGGAGACTGAGAGAGTTAAAGATATTAAAGCAGGTTTTGAGGTATTCTGTCAGTTAACTGTGCTGCATTACCCTTCTACACTTTGGTCTCTTATTCCTGTTTATGCTCCTTTTTTTCTTTGGGAAATGAATGTCTGTAATATGGATTTTGCACCTGCATGTCTTTCTCTTTAGTCATTGTTTGGTAGCCTAATTTTCTTGGATGTTGGGCTATGTTTAATATGTTTTTTAGACTATTTTTGCAAGCTTCTGAAAGTTGAAAAACATAATTCTTGAATGATGCTTCATGATGTATTGATTTAATGTGTAAAGCTAGTAATTAATGGTCATTAACATTTTCATCTTGCCCTGATGTTGAAAATTAGTAATGACATCTCTGACCTTATTTCTTTGATGTATAAGTTTCCTTAATACCTATTGCTGTCAGGTATTTTATCATTTTTTTTTAAAGACTTCTTTAAAATATGTAGGTGCTCAGTTACAGTATTCAGTATTAGTATTGTTTATTTGAAATACAAATAGTAATATGTGATATAAAGTAAGGGATTAGCCATGCATTCATTGTAGGTCATGATGTTTGTAGCTGTCCAAGGAAACCACACATCATCATTCATCACATTTTCTTAAAATAGGGTCTGTTATCCTGTTGTGTCATCATAGGAGGTTTTTTAACACTTCTTTCTTTGCAGTTTATTTTAAATGCTAAAACCATTTGTTTCATGTATGTTATCTGTGTCTCTCTAATGCATAGATTGGACATATCAGGTACAATACAGGATCTTAATATTCCATATGTCAAATTAAAAAAGGTAAAATGGAGGTGCTATGGAGCCCCCGTAACTGACAAGAATTTGGACCATGGGGTGAAGCATCTCAGACTAGTTATGAAGTCAAGAAAGCTAAGAAGAAAGCTATTTGATTTTAATAGTTGTGGTTTATTCGCAGGTAGCAACGTATATAGCATTAGTGGGACTTACACAGATGCTGATGCTCTGCTCATGAACCATGTTAGGAATGGGTACTGTTGTCTGAACTGGTCATTAGGTATATTTTCAGTCTGCTATGTGGTCAGTGTTTCATAGATATCACTTATATTTTGTCGTGTGATTTACAGTGATTTTTTTCAAACTTTTATTTCAGGGACCGAATCACGAGAGGAATGTACCAAAGTATTCAGTCATCCGGGAAGCTCAAGGTCTCTCCAGAAGTGGTAAGTTAGACAAATGCCTCTCCACCTCACTTTAACCTTCTGTTGAGTGATATCTTTAGTTTATTCTTCCAAGTACCAGATGATTTGCCTTCAAGTTATGAGAGCTTCCTAATAGAGAAGTCAGTAAAGGCTGTGTGTAACCCCTCCAGTCCCAAAAGTCTATCCTAAGGTGAAGAGAATAGTGTAGAGTGAACAAGATGTGACTTCAGATATACAGATTGAAGAGGTTAAGTTCACATTGTTATAATTCAGCATGTGTGAAATGGTCATGGTAAATTATACTACAACACTGTACTGTAGTGCATTTGTTGTAACCTGACAGACTTAATACCTTTCATCAGCAGATGGTCAGTTGTAAACAGATTAGAGGGTTGTTTTGACCAGTAACCAAGGAGACGCATTCATACTTCAGATTTAAAGCTCATGAAATATCATATACCCTTGTTTAATATTTGAATTGAGTGACCCATTTCTGCCAGGTGAAAATGAACTGACTACCATATACCAGCGTCCCTAAGCCTTCGTAGATATAAAATGTCCAACAGGAAAGAGAGGGTTGTTGGACACCCACCTTACCATTTCTCTCTTGGTGTATGACGGTACTTACTGTGTTTTATTTTTACCACCAAATATTTATAGTCATCTTAGGAGAGACGTTTGGAACAGGAGGCATTGGATATATAGCCATTTTGACCTCCATCCTAAGTAGGGTGCTCTGCTAACATGAATAAAATCGTGTGGAGATAGTAAGAATAAATGAGACAGTATGTCATTGTAGTGAATGAGTTAACATGGGATTGGATTTTGGCCAGCAGCCTGAAAGTACCCATACTAAACATCTGCAAGAAAGGAATTCAGAATCAGCCACAGACACATTCAAAGTCTTGCTAGTGTCAGTCAAACATGACTGTATACAGTTGATCCAGGCACGCAGCATGTTACAGTTTGTTTCCACCAGTGACTGATTTGCAGATAATGATATATCTAGCAAGTTGTGAGTTAAAGTTCACACACCTGTGTGTGTCTTGTGGTGTTTTCACCATTGGTTTCTCCATGCCTAATGTACTTCATGAATTTCCCACAGATGATGATTCAGTCAGATTCAAATAAATGAATAATAAAGATAATACAGTACTGTACACTTAGGTTAATGTGACTGTAAACACACACAAAGCACTCACATTTATTCCAAGGAACATTGCTGTTTTACACACATATAGAATTTAGTTATGCTGTCTTATTTGTCTTAGAGGCAGCGTTAAAACAAATTTGGATACTGTTGGTGGGATAAGTTTGGGGGGTGAGTAAGTTAAATGAAAGTCTTGCCCAAACAATGCATACCTTTATTTCCATGGCAAAAAAAATAGAAGAGGCCATGTTGAAACTTCTATCCGTGCCCAGTGGTATAGACTTAGAAAGAAAACAGAGAAGATTGAGAGAGGAAAAAAGAGTTTTGAGAGTGGGAGAGAAGTAACAGAAGAAATAAAGGGGAGGGGAGAGGAGGTGAAGCGAGTGAAAAGAGAGTTTAAGAGAGGGAGAATACTAACAAAAGAAACAAAGGGGAAGAGAGTTGAGAGAAAAGAAAGTTTTGAGTGGGAGAGAGAAGTAACAGAAGGAATAAAGGGGAGGAGAGAGCAAGAGAGGTGAAAGAAAGAGAGAGAAGGGAGGAGAGAGGGAGAGCTACCACCAGCTATATTGAGGCAATGAAAGGTGTGGTACAGTTGTTATAACAGTCACTTTTAGTGTGAGGGAATGATTGTAGCAGAAGAGAGAGGGATACCAGGTGAGTCTTGGAGGGAGAGTGGTGCATTGTGGTATGCAGCTGAGGCTTGTACAGTGGATGAAAGTGCCATATTTGGGCCATGGGGCCGATTTTCCGTACTATGTGCACTTTACTTGTATTATGTGGCTAATGTCTTTGAACCTGACCAGCAGCTTGCCATATTATACATGATTTTTATAGTGAAAACACATGTTAAAGGTGAACTGAGTGTACTTTTGTCTTGTGGTGGTGAAATGTACTTATGTTGTACTGTATCTGTACTGTTAGCATTTTTTCCTGCCTTCAGTATTCCTCATTCTCCCCATGTCAGAGAGTATCTTTCATTTTTGTACCTTTATTGTTGACATCACTTTGTTCTCTGTCTAAATATTGGGCACAAAACCTCACAGGATCACAACCAGCAAAGAAGTGTCAGTGAAATTTTGGTTATGTAGTATATCTTAATACTGTAGGTTTTTTTTTTTTTCTCTGTTTGTGGCTTATATAATGGGAGCCTAGTTCAGGCTTGTGTAATTTATTTTGTCTGTATAAAGTGTTTGAAGACTTTTCAGTTATTTCTAATAGTGTAAAGATAGTGCCAGTGAAAAAGGCATCAGCTTTGGAAAAGGTATTTCTGACATGTTGTTTGTGTGTTGAGAAAAGGTCATATGTGTATGTAGAATGAGTCAAGAATTTGAGTTACAAGGAGAAGTTAGTATCCCAAAAACCTTGCAGTTCATGCTGGAGATGCTTTTTATTTGTTTTGGAATGCATATCCAGTTCACACTCATCTGGTGTGAGTAAGATCCTGTTGAGGTTCCTTTGAAACAGCTCTAAGCTCTACAGTAGCGCTATTAACAACATCCATGGGGAGTCTGTTCCAGGTGGAGCAGACCTTGTACTCTACTTGAAAATGTTTTCACATATGTTGACATTAATTCTTTTCAGTTCCAGCTTCCAGCAGTGTTGCTTGTTGAGTTCATAGTGAGACTACGGTCAGAATTGTCAAACCCGTTCAGCATTTTAAACACTTCAGTGAGGTGATCTCACAGTCTATGATTATCCAATGAAAATAATCCCAGAGCCCACAGATGATCCTGATAATTTAGTCTTCTGATGAATGGAATAAGTTTTGTAGCTATAACTTAAACTCTTTCAAGTCGATCTATGTCTTTCCTAATTGTCGGTGACCAGAACTGCACAATGTACTTCAAAAGTGACTGTAATAAGGAGTTACTTTCTATAGTGAGAGAGAGAGATTACGAAAAATTATTGGAGAGGTGAGAGACTGGGAGCACAATGTACTTCAAAAGTGACTGTAATAAGGAGTTACTTTATATAGTGAGAGAGAGAGATTACAAAAAATTATTGGAGAGGTGAGAGACTGGGAATGATCTGCCTTTACAGCATTATGGGAATCAGATTATGGGTTCTGTAGCAGCAAAGCTATTATGTGGAACACCTGTCAGTCTGTGGAGTAGAGTACTGTACTATAATGCTGTTGACCATAACCAGCTTGTTTTCTACTCAACAGCAAGTGGAATTCACAGCAGATGACTTGCATGACCTTGGTGAGATTGGGAGGGGAGGCTTTGGCACCGTCAACAAGATGATTCACCGCAAAAGTAACACCATTATGGCTGTCAAGGTGAGTCTGGTGCCTTAGGGTGGGCATTGTAATGATTATTTCAATACTTCTTTGACTTTAACTTGACCAAAAATTACCATCACTCCATCTTGAATGCTGAGTTTAACAGTAGATTAACTCAAGAATATGTAGCTAGTCACAGTGATGTGCTGTGGAAAGAATGCTGAGCTGTGGTATTTTCTTTTTGAGTCACTGAGGTATGGGAAATAACCTGCATAAGTATGAAAATCTGGGCCGAGTTAAGGTGAAATAAGTAGTGCTGTAAATCGACAAGCAAAAGCCGTTTAATATCGGTATTGGAGAGGAAAAATTATCCAGTAATCGGAATCATATCGGAGTTGGTTGTATACGGTAATAATGAAAAATGCATCAATGTTTGTTTTATCCATTGACCTTATTTCTCCACCATTTTAGGCATGAACAGAGGCTGTAATTATTTTTCAAAGGTATGGTCATATCCTGCATTTTAATGACTGTTGTAAATGGCAAAATGCTTGAAGTATATCATACAGAATATTTATAACATAATATTATATCACTGTGGTTAGAAAGAAGCATGAAACAAATATCTAGATAGCAGCCTTCTGTCATGGAGCTGTGGCAGACAGGTATAAACTTGCCAGGTGCATGCACGCATGTGCACAAACACACACACACACACACAGCATTGAAATAAGAGAAAGCATTTATGTAAAAGAGCTCTGTTTTGTTTCATTCACTTGAACTATTCCCAGTTCAAAATATTCAGATAAGTAATTTGTGGCATTGCGATGAGTGTTATGAAATTATTATGCTCAAAGACTGATTATATAGTGAAATTACTGCACATTGCTATCTGCTAATGTAGCCAGAAGTGCTATGCATGCCAGATAAAGGTTTGTAAAAGGTAAGTACTTGTGTGTAGACAGTGTACTTATATTCATTTCATAAGGCTAAAGGTGGTTTTTGAAGGGGTTTGATCCTACACCATTGTTCAGGATAAAAACAAAAATCATTCCTGAAGTTGAAGGGTTAATGTTTGTGGAGTATCATTTTTTTTGAAGTCCCAATCTTCCCTTGAGATGCAACATGCATTGGTCACCATTATTTCCAGGTTCTCACTCTCATATTACTCTGTGAATAGGGACAAGAAGAATAAAGACTGTCCAGAAGTCTTACCAGCCCAAGAATTGAACTTGGGTTCATTCAGTTTCATGGTGGATGTGCTAACATTGCACTACTAGCTCCCCCATATATTGCAGGGGGAAGACCTCCAGCTGCATAAGAGAATATAGAGCTATAAAGTGTGTAGGAGAGAATTTGCAAGAGATGGAGTGCATTATAGATGTTAGTGCATATTGCTGTTAGTGTGTGTGTGCGCGCACACACCTGTTACATCATGAGTGGTGACGTCACTAGAAGGGTCCTGCGGTGTGCAGCCGGGGGCCCGGGCAGTTTGCGGTGTGAGGCCGGTGAGTGTAGTTTGCCTTCTAATACTGGTAGCAGAACGTAGTTCCGACATAATGGCGTCTTTTTCAACTAAGTGGCCTCCAAAACTTGAAAATGATTTTGCTTATGAGAGCTGGAAGAAGGACATCGACATTTGGTGCGAACTGACGGACTTACCAAAAAAGAAGCAAGCCTTAGCACTTCACCTGTAATTGTCTGGAAGAGCGAGGGTGGCATCTTCGGAAATTGATGCGGCTGATTTGAAACAAGAGAATGGTGTTCAGCCCTTGCTGGAAAAACTAGACAGTTTATTTCTCGTGGACAAAGGACGTCGGCAGTTTGCAGCTTTTCATGAATTGTACAACTTCAGAAGAGCCAATGATATGAACATTCGTAAGTTCGTGGTAGAATTTGAGCATGTTTATTTCAAATTTACGAAGCAGGACATGGCACTGCCAAATTCTGTGATGGCTTTTATGTTCTTAGCTGCATTCAAACTTTCAGACAGTGACCAACAACTAGTGATGTCCGTGATAACTGAGGTGACATATGAAAACATGAAATCTGCCCTGAATCGTATTTTTGCTGGTGAAATTGGTGGGCAGAACGATGCATCGGTGTCTGCCAGGGAGGTGAAAGGCGAACCAGTATTTTGCAGTGACGAAGTTGGGGGTGAGGAAACGTTGTTTTATGTTAGAAGTACACGACGAGGACAGAGAATGTTGTGGGGTAGTGCAGTACGTGATCGAGGTCGTGGTGTTGGCCGATATTCAACCGTATCTGCTAGAATTCCCCAACGCTCATCAACCGGCAGGAGGCAGAACCCACTTGGGTCTGATGGAAAGATATCGAGGTGTTTAGTATGTGATTCTAGATTTCATTGGGCACATGACTGTCCAGATGTATACGAAAACGACAGCAGTCAAGAAGAAAATACCGAAACAGTGCATCTGTCGTTATTTATGGGCTATGCGGATGATGCCGCTAGTAGAGGTAAGTTACAGACTCTAGTAGAAGAATCTAAGGGATGTGCTCTTCTAGACACAGGGTGTTCTACAACTGTATGTGGAGTTGAATGGATCAATTGCTATCTAAGTGAGCTCACTGATTATGAACGTGATGCTGTAAGAGAAGAAGCGTCATCCTCAACGTTCACTTTTGCTGATGGTGTCACAGTTTCTTCCCTCAAACGTTTTACTCTGCCCAGCTACATTGGAAATATGCATGAAACCATCGTGACTGATGTTGTGAACTGCAATATTCCCTTGCTGCTGAGTAAACGTTCTATGAAAAAAGCAAAAATGTTGATTAACTTTGGAAGTGACCAGGTCACAATTTGTGGAACTGTCATTAATTTGAAGTCCTCATCTTCAGGCCATTATTTGCTTCCAATTTCTTTATGACTAGGTCGTGAATTTTGTGAAACAATCACGCTGGCTTCTCTTGGGGGTGATGTAAAAAAAATGGCTTTGAAGCTTCACAGGCAATTTGGACACCCAACATCGGTGAAACTAATTAAACTGATCACAGATGCGGGAATTAAAAGTTCAAAACTGGAACAGCCTGTCATGGCTGTATCTGATGCTTGTACAGTCTGTTGCAGATTTAAGAAAGCCAAGCCCCGACCCGTAGTCAGTTTGCCCATGGCGTCTAAGTTTAACGAAGCCATAGCCATGGATTTAAAAGCTTAGGGAAGGCATTATTTCTTAGTCCTTGTTGATTTGGCGACCAGGTATTGTAATGCGATAGTAATCGCGGACAAGTGTGTGCCCACCATTATCAAAGGAATATTTCGGAGCTGGATTGTTGTATTTGGCGCACCTGGAAAAATTCTTACAGACAATGGTGAATTCAACAATGCGGAAATGCGAGCATTGGGAGAGGCCTTCATTATCAAGATCATGACAATGTCTGCAGAGAGTCCTTGGAGCAATGGAGTCTGTGAGCTTCAAAATGCAGTCATTGGTGACATTGTTTGGAAGATAATGACTGATAGCCAGTGTGAATTGGATGTGGCCTTGGCATGGGCAGTATCGGCAAGAAATGCTCTCACCAACTACGCAGGCTTTTCTCCTAACCAACTTGTTTTTGGTCAAATCCCTAGTCTGCCTAATGTGTACGCAAATGATCCTCCAGCCTTGGGACCTTCATCACCATCAAAAATTGTGAGAGACAACTTGAACGCTCTTCATTTAGCAAGACAAGAGTTTATAAAGACTGAATCAGATGAATGTTTGGCTAGGGCTCTGCGGCACAACGTACGTTCGAGTGACTTAAATGACATTCGAAATGGAGATGAAGTCTTCTACTAAAAAAATGACAGTCATGAGTGGCACGGTCCCGGAATTGTAATAGGCAGAGATGGGAAACAAATTCTGGTGAGACACGGCGGTGTATACGTGCGAGTGCACGTATGTCGTCTAGCGCGAGTGCCAGAGCAAGCTACTACAGTTGAAAGTGATGTCAGCAGTGATGAGAAGAAAAATGTTGTCCAGGAGAAGCCTAATGACGATCCTACGCAAGTGTTGAATGACTATCCACCAGATGACGAGTCGGAAGATGGTGTGGTCCCAATCGATGAGCCTCCCACAGTTTCTGTTCCGATTAATCAGCTTCCCAAAGTTTCTGTTGGTCAACGTATAAAGGGAATACATTCAGAAAGTGGAGAGTTGGTGTCTGGAAGGATTATAAGTCGGGCAGGTAAAGCCACTGGAAAGTACAAACACTGCTACAATTTGAAGAGGGACTCTGACGACAGCACTGATTGGATAGATTTGGAGAAGGATTTTAGCGAATGGGAAGTGGTTGATGATGAAGCAGAAATGCTTGTTCTTTTCAACTCTGAGGCCGTATTATGCGCTAAGGAAAATGAAATTACAAACTGGCAGAATAATGATGTGTATGAGGAAGTAGATGATGTTGGGCAAGGTGCCATAACGGTTCGATGGGTTGTGACAGAAAAACTGAAAAATGGAAAGCCTATTGTTAAAGCCCGCTTAGTCGCAAGAGGATTTGAGGAAGACACAGTGGGTGTCCGAAAAGACTCGCCTACTTGTTCAAAAGCAGTGCGTTTGGCACTTTCTATGGCCTCCACCAACCAGTGGGATTGCCACACTATGGACGTGAAAGCTGCCTACTTGCAAGGTAACGACATTGAGAGAGTTGTTCATTTACGTCCTCTGCCTGAATATGCAAATGGTAAGTTATGGAGACTAAAGAAAACTGTTTACGGCCTTTGTCATGCTGCTAGGCATTGGTATCTGTGCGTAAAAGATCAGTTGTTGAGACTCGGAGCTAAAGTGTCATCACTGGATTCAGCGCTGTTCTCTTGGAGCAATAGTGGCAAAGTCGAAGGCATTGTATGCATTTATGTCGACGACTTCCTTTGGGCTGGTATACATGAGTTCAAACAGCAAGTGATAAACCGTTTGAGTCAAATACTCCTCATCAGCAGTTCAGAATCAAAATCCTTCAAATACGGTCTCAGTGTCATCTCCAACATTGATGGCAGCATAACGCTCAACCAATTCCAGTATGCTTCATCTTTGAAACCAGTCACGCTGAGTAGACATCGTGCAGCAGTAAAATCAGGAGAGGTGTCCGAGTCTGAGAAAACGGAGTACCGAGCATTAATTGGGCAACTCAATTGGATTGCCACACACACTCAGCCAGATATTGCCTTTGATGTGTGTGAGTTGAGTGTGAATAGCAACCGAGCTACCATAGTGGATTTGCTTAGGCTCAGTAAGGTGATCTCAAGGATGAAGACTGACAACATGAAGCTATACATTCCAAGAATGGGGCCGATCGAGGACTGTCATATAGAGTGCTTTTCGGATGCCTCATTTGCCAGCCTTGTAGGCAATGGATCTCGGGGAAGTTTTGTGATCTTCCTACGAGATGCTAGTGAGGCAAGATGTCCTATATTCTGGCAGACAAGGAAGATCAGGAGGGTCGTCAAATCTACCTTATCTGCTGAGGCGTTGGTGCTGCTTGAATGTGCTGAGACTGCTGTATTTCTCGCCAACATATTGCTCGAGGTCTCTGGATATGGACAGATCAAAAAATGTTTCGTCGACAATAAGAGTCTGGTGGACGCCCTTTACTCCTGTAGGAGCATAGAAGACAGGAGAATGCGCATTGATATTGCTGTATTACAAGACATGTTGGAGCGAGGGGAGATTGATGAAGTATCTTGGGTGGATACATCACAACACTGTCTCACCAAGAAAGGTGCATCGACCGAGCAGCTGCGTGCAGCAGTCAGCCGAGACTAGAAGGATTATAATACTTCAAGAGACATCACATATCTGTATGTGGCCACAGACTGGGTCTTGATAGTAATTAAACAAAACTCTACATACTGGATGCATAGTGCGTATTGGGTGTTGATGGTACTCACACAAAAGTCTATGTATTGGTTACACAGAGTGTATCAGACACCAGTAGATCATCCAGCTTCGTCCTTGGAATCTTTTGTCAAATTAAGAAGAGAGGACAAAAGTGTTAGTGCATATTGCCGTTAGTGTGTGTGTGCGCGCACACACCTGTTACGTCACGAGTGGTGACGTCACCAGAAGGGTCCTGTGGTGTGCAGCCGGGGGCCCAGGCAGTTCGCAGTGTGAGGCCGGTGAGTGTGGTTTGCCTTCTAATAATAGAGATCAAGGAAGCTGTGCAATGATAGAGTGGCTCGGAGACTTGTCATAATCATTCCATGGGGGGAGTATTGTGGGAGAGAAGATGATGTTAGACAAATACTGTCAACAGGATGTTTTAGGCCAAATAGATTTAAGATTTGTATTTGGGGGGACTCCAGTAAAGTAGGTTAGATTGGGTTGAATGAGTTTTAAAAGAAAATGAGTATTGGTGTATAAAAGTGAATCATACGAGTGTACCTCTCACCTTTTTTTCATCATCACAGTATTTTTCATCTCTAACCACAACATATGCTAATAATCATATTTACCTGTACCGTAATTTTCACCCTGACAGCGTATCCGATCTACGGTTGATGAACGGGAGCAAAAGCAGCTGTTGATGGACCTGGAGGTGGTGATGAGAAGTAATGACTGCCCATGTATAGTCCAATTTTATGGAGCCATCTTCAAGGAGGTAGGTGGCTCTTTGGATCATACATTACTTGCCTCATATTCTGAAGTGTGATGCTTATATACAGTACCAAAACTGTGGCACTTAAGTACATCATATACAGTAGTCAGTATTATGTAGTGTTAAGGAAATGTCTGCCTTCATTATTCTTGTGTCTGTTGCCATTATCATAATGATGCAAATGCTGTAAAATACACCTGTATGCTTTATATTCAGTTGTTCCTTCACTGGTTTTGTATTCAGCTGATGTCCATTAAATAGGGTGACTGCTGGATCTGTATGGAACTGATGGATACGTCGCTGGATAAGTTTTACAAGTTCATCTATGACCGCATGCATGAACGCCTCCCAGAGAACATCCTTGGCAAGATAACTGTTGCTGTGAGTTATACTCTGAATTTGTTGTAACACAGCAGTTGTATTTCTCTCTCTCATTTGTATTCCCACTCACAGTATGGTTCATTTTTTCATGGATACAGTAAGTCATTGTTATATGTTGGAGAAACACTCCAAAATAAAATAAAAAATAAAAATTCTGTACAACTGACATTGTAGTGGGGAAGACTGGTAAAACAGCTGTGTAGCTTGTAATAAAAGCTTTGATTGCCAAATTTTTGAAAATTATTGTAGATTTAATAGCAGAAATATAAAAAAGGGTGGCATAATTATAATAGATGTTCTCCATTGTCCCCCAGTGTTCTGTATCATCCCAGTCTCTCAACTCTTTCAGTGCTTTTCAGTTGTTTCTCTCTTCTTTCTTCCTTGCTGTGGTGACTTACGAGTACCTATATCTGTCTTATATTACATCTGTCTTATTAAACAGTGCACCTGAGGCACTGATGAAGAGCCTACAATTGGTGGTGTTGTGTATCCTAAGTGGAGCAGCTGCGGCACCCACCCGGAAGCCAAATCTCCTCCTATGTCCATATACAGTCACCACAAAAAGTGATGGCAGAGTTTCAGATAGCATCAGTCACTCTCTACTGCCAGACACTCAGTGAAGTCTTGATGAATATGAAGATAAAATTCTGTACCTTCATTGCATTATGCCATTGAATAAAATCCATAGTATTTCATGCTGAGAATGATTTAAAATTATATGAGGCAATAATGTATTAGAAGTCAACATTGTTGGATGTTTTCTGAACTTGAATGTGGAATGTATTACAGTACTCCAAGTTCAGTAATACCTTGAGTCCCATGCTCATGAAGTATTTATGTCAGCTGGTCTAGTTAGAAAGCCAGAGGAGGGAAAACAGTTGAATTTCAGATGCTGTGGATGTAATATAGGAACATTAAGGATGTCACAACAATGAAAGTACTGTTGTTAAGGAAATAATAGCTTAAATGAGGTAGCAGCTGTACATTTGCCGTACGTTCCATGTCTTTCCCTCATTCATAATATTCATATTTATTGTTACCTTGATACATAGTGACAAAAGTACAGTATATTCAATTTTGACCCCTAAAAGATGGGTGTCCGCATATGCTGTCCAAGGGTACTAGGGCCAAAAGGATGGATGTCCACATATGCAGTCATGCCTCCCCACCCACCCCACCCCTCTACCACCACACCCACACACCACCTGCCACCCACCCCCACCTCCCCACCCCGACCTCCCTGCTGTCCCCCCCACCACCCCACCCCCAAACCCCCACTGCCTTCCAAATCCCCCCAACTTCCCTCACCATTCCCCCAACCCTCCACTGCCCCCTACCACCCCTAACCCCCACCCTCTCACCATCCTCATCCCCCACCCCCATGCCTCCCACAAACTCCCATACCCCCAATTACCCCCCATGCTCCCAACCACCCCCCACCATTCCCATTCCCCCACCATCCTTCCCACCACCCCCATTCCCTATCCCCCACCCCCATCCCCTATCCCCCACCCCTACTGCCCACACCCTACCTCCCCCACCCCCAAACCCCCCACATCCCCAAACCACCCCACCCCTCCAATCCCCACTGCCACCCCCACCTATCACCCCCCC
>JAGKTI010005030.1:9213-34323 GCA_018397915.1 Birgus latro
AGGGGTAGACCGAGAAAGACATGGGATGAGGTCATTAAATGTGACCTAAGGGTTAGGGGACTGAATAGGGAGGCTGCCAGAGATCGAGCAGCGTGGAGAGCCGCCATTAGGTGACCAAGGCCGACACATGCAAGCATGTTGGAGCCTTCAAAAATGAGCGAATGAGCGAAATTACTGAGGTACTGTATTAGCTCTCAAATTTTTAAATGCATTTTTCTCCAAAACCTTGTTTACAGTTGGTTGGCCCCATTTCCACAGAATGTCTCATATATGAGTGAGTTTAAAGGAGAGAGGAGGTATGGCAGGCCAAGAAGGTGGATGGTTATGGTAAATGAGTTTGCGAGAAAGTGAGGTGTGGATATTGATGAGGCGTGTGAACTGACAGCTGGAATCATGGGATGCCACAGTAATTGAATCTTATTGTGTATAACATTATTCTTATTTAGTACTTCTTGCTGAAAAGTGTTACTGCTGTACTTTTATGTTGCAGGTTATATTCCCACTTCAGTTCACTGGAATGTTGGGTAAAGTTGATGTTGTTGCTGATGTTGAAGGTGGAGGAACTTCAGGACAAGCTGGTGCCATACGTCTAGCAATATCAAGAGCACTCCGGTCTTTTGTTGATGGTGATACAGTTGAGAAGATGCGATTGGGTGAGTTCTTTCATTCATTTTGCCATTATACATCTCAGGAATATTTTTCATTGTGCATTTTCATTTTCGATTTTAAGCTGAAAGTAGTTTGAACAAGGTAATTTGTAAGTACAGCTGTGCAGTACATGTACTGATGCATGAAAGGCTGATGACAGATTTTAAATATTGAATATAGAGGACTTGCAGTGATGTCACTGTTATGTCTTTGGTTTTGCTACGATCCCTGAATGGCAGCACAGAACCATCCAAATGATTGTCTTGACTCAGTGATCATTCATATCTCAGCATGCCATCTAACTGTTGTGCTGTTTACTTCACCAGCTGGCAAAGAAAAAGTAATGTCTCACTCTGTCAGTTTCCTGCTGACTAAGAAAAACAGGAAATGTTTTATAGCAGCTGTAATGAAAGGTGGCTGGACACTGATCACATATTCTTGACTCTAGCACTTACTGTGTCAAAGGTGAATATAGTGCCTTAACCCCTACACCGGGGGTTGTTGAAGGTTTTCCGTGCCATTCCCGTGGGGATATTCACGCTCCGACTGACTTCTTTAAAATATTTGCCAAAAATCAGTTATTAGTCCTAGAATATTATAATTACATATGCATATGGCACATACCTTCCGCTTTTTCCTGGGATGTTTTTTTAGCACTCGTCGACTACCATAGGACTTGTGGAGACTTCTGAAATTGCGTAACTAATTCTCCACTTTACACTTCCCGACATCCCCTAATCTGAATAGCACTGCCAGATATTATCACAAGAAACACTATTCAATGATTTCCAAGTAGTTTGGAATCCATATTAAAAAAAAAAACACTGTGAAAGCAATGTAAAATACAAGCGTGTACGAGCCTCCCACTCCCGCTAATTCGCCGCTGTTATTCTGTCACTTCTTACTCATATACACACTCACACTTTATTATTTCTAGTACTTTATTACACTGTATATACATACAGTCCTTTACCGCTTCCCACACGATGTTTAGTAGGGGTAGAGGTCACAGGGCCTTTTATAATAGGCACAAAAGCGGCAGAAATGGACAGGTGTCATTTCACCGAGAAGGACGAGAGCGAACTGGCTGTATCTCGGTAGCAAAGAGTTGAAAATGTCAGCTGCTAATATATATGCTAAGAAATAAGTCGTAGGAAATCTAGACAATACAGTACATATAAATTAGGTAGTTCCAGGTAAATATAAATATCACTCAGGCTTCTCCCATCCTTTCTTTTATACATTTATAGTATGAGAGTAGCTCATACAGCATATTTCACTGGGAAAAAAAGCAGGGGAAATTAGCGAACGAGTGCAAGTTGGATGTTGCTAAGTGATAATTAGCCAATTCCAGGTGTATGGCACTATCAATTACCTTATTTTATATATACAGTAGGCGCAGAAAGTATTGGCGCTTTTTTGCCAACGTCATTCTTTTTCGCGTTAAGTGAAGTAGGGTCAATACTACCCTCCCCTGTGATGCGAAATGAGCTGACGCTTTTTCAGTGGGAGCTGGCAACCCTGCTTGATAGGTTTGGCACCACAGGAGCAGGCTCAGTAATGTTTGGGCAGCCACAGGAGGAGGATTGTCTCTGTGTGTGATGCACCACGAGGGCATGTTTTGACTCAGATAACACAGTTATTTGGTTACCTACCACATTCTCATCATGCCTAAAGTAACCACAAGCAAGGACAAACGCGTGGAAGTGATTACTTTATACAAAGCTGGCCACAAACTCCCATTTATTGCAAATCAGATGGTGTTAGACTGAGGAAAGTGCAGAGACTGGTGAAGCGGTTCAAGGACAGTGGGGAGGCCATTCCTCCCACTCCACTTCCCAAGCCTGGGAGACCTCGTAAGACAACCTTCAGGACCTGTCAGCTGATCTCAAGGCAAGTTAGCAAGGATCCAAGGCTAACAGCACGGGATTTAAAAGAAAAGAACCCACTGTTGCTGGCAGATGTGTCTGTCAGAAGTGTGCAGCAACTGTTGCATGACGATCTGGGCTACAGGAGTTTTTGTGCTCGTAAAAAAACACTGCTAACTGCACTTCAGAAGAAAAAGAGAGTAAATTTTTGTAAGAAATATCTTGCCTGGAGTGAGGAGCAATGGAAAACTGTGCTTTGGAGTGATGAGTCAACATTTACTGTCACTGGTACCCCTTCATCATGAGCGTACCGCAAACCAGGCAGTGACCCCCTGGATCCTAAGTACACTTCCAAGTTTGTTAAATACCCAGCCTCACTCATGGCTTGGGGCTGCATTACATATTATGGTGTTGGTGAGTTGGTAATTCTAATGAAAAAGTGAACCAGAACAATTATTTGGAGCTATTATGTGATGTTTTAAGTGACTCTTTTGATAAAACCAAGGCAAGAGTATTTATGCAAGATTCTGCCCCTGCACATGTTGCAAAGTCAGTGAAATAGTGGCTAACAGACTGTGAGGTTCCTTTTATTCGAGATTGGCCCGGAAACAGCCCAGATATCAATCCCATTGAGAATTTATGGGCGCATATGAAGCGGCACATCATCTTTGTCTAAACTTGAGGCTGCAGTCAAGCAGCTATGGAGCAGTTTTAGTCCGTCTGTTCTGCAAAACTACGCCATCAGTCTCCCCAGACGCCTTAAGAAGATAATAAAGGTGAAGGGGAATGCCAGTAAATACTAAATTCAATGGTGAGTGTTAATTTATTTGTTTCTCCTTGCTAACCACAAGAATGTTTTCTTTTTTTTAAGATGGTGTCAACACTTTCCGCACCTACTGTATATATATATATATATATATATATTGTATAAGAATAGGGCATAGGTCTCATTTCAGTGGATGAAAACAGTGGAAAAATCCGGGGAAGATTTCCGGGGAAGATTTACTTACGCAGATCGGCTGAACAGACGTCACGAGAGGGTAATGGAGGGTAGGTAGGGAGGGGAGTCAAGAATGGGGGAAAATGGCAAAATTGTCAACAATGGATGGAAGTACTGTTGACATTAGCAGCTCTGACTGTTGTTGGACATTGGCAGTGCTGATAGATGATACAAGTCACCACCTGAAACCCGGGGGAACTAAAAATAACACAGAGTCACTCAAGTGATGCCCCGCGGTATGATCCATTGCACCCGACCGTCACGAAAGTGATGACCCGCAATTAAGGGGTTAAGAATCTGTTGCCTAATCCCCCCCCCCTCTTTTTTTTTTTTTTTTTTTTTTTTTTTAAATGAGTCTGACTCTGGACTTAGGCTTCACAGCCTGCTCCCATGGCCCAGTAGTCCTCCTACATACCCGTGTGTATGAGTATGCATTATAAATGAGTTCAGAGTGTTTGGCACAAGCAGCTCACTATAACTTTGAGGATTCTGTTACATCTGCAATGCTTAGTGCATAAAAACATGCTCCATTGGTCCCGGGACTACAGTTTTTCCTGTCACAGTGATCCCTCATTTCACAGTCTAGAATCTAGACTGTAGACTGTTCCCCATCATATATATAAAATGCAGTTTATTTAGCAAAAATGATAGTGCTTTAGTTATTTGAG
This sequence comes from Birgus latro, assembly GCA_018397915.1. Taxonomy (NCBI): domain Eukaryota; kingdom Metazoa; phylum Arthropoda; class Malacostraca; order Decapoda; family Coenobitidae; genus Birgus; species Birgus latro. The sequence continues at coordinate 13,398 of JAGKTI010005030.1, forward strand.
ATGTAACTAGGATTCTGGTTGGTTTGTTTCTATTGTACCATACAGAAGGGCAATTGAGAGCAAAAAACTTATGGTTGTGTAGTATTAAGGTACAGTGATGCCTTGGTTATCACACATGATTAGTACCGAACATGGTGCACGGAATTGCTCAGTAACAAAAGCACAGAACTTTTTTTTTTTTTAATGCTAGGAAAAAGGAATCAAAGACCAGGAGCCTGCAAACCGTTCCTTCCAAGAAAAAAAAAAACAATACAAGAGACAGTCAAATTCAAGATCCGATCATTTCGAGATGCCTGGACACACTGCGTTTGAAAGACTGGAGATCATAGGAAGTAGTATATACAGACAGAGGAAGAGAGTTCCAGAGTTGACCTGTTGCATAAATGAAGGACTGGGAGTAATGGTTAACTCTTGAATTAGAGAGCTGAACAGAAATGGGATGAGAGTTTGTTGCTAGACAGGTGCTACGCGCCCGTCGTAGAAGTGGAGGGATGCAAGCAAACAGTTCAGAGGAACAGTGACCATTGAAGTAGCGATAGAAAAGAAATGAAGATGCAGCAGTACGGTGAAGAGACAGAGGTTGATGGGAGCCAGTAAGAGGAGGAGAGTTAATGAGACGAAAAGACTTTGACTCCACCCTGTTGAGAAGAGCAGTATGTGGGGAGCCTCCCCACACATGAGAGTTGTACTCTACACATGGGCAAATAAAACCCATGTATAAAGTCAACAACTGTTCAGGGGTAAAGAAGGCACGGAGTCGGTTTAGCACACCCAATCTCTTGGAAGCAGATTTTACAAGAAATGTAATATGATCTTTCCAAAATAAGTCACGAGTGAATGAAACCCCAAGCATGTTCAAGGATGATGCAGGATATAGCTGGATATTATTAAACGTTAATGGGTACACCTGTGGAAGTTTTTGCTGAGTTGATAGGTGTAAGAACTGAGTCTTAGATGCATTAAAAACAATAAGATTATTTTTACCCCAGTCAGAGATACGAGCCAAGTCAGATATTAGGTGTTTCATAGTCTCATCTCTCGTTTGTTGAAGTAACTGCTGAACCAAATGGAGAGGTGAAGGGTGGAGTCATCAGTGTATGAGTGGATAGGGTTAGATGTACAGCTTAGGTCATTGATGAATAAAAGGAAGAGAGATGGTGATAGGACAGAGCCCTGAGGAACACCACTGTTGATAGATCTAGGAGAAGAACGATGGCCATCTGCAACAGCAGCTATAGTACGACTAGAAAAGAAGCTACAGGTGAAAGCACAGATAGAAGGATAGAAGCCGTAAGAGGGCAATAGTAAAGCTTTCACCTAAGTCCCGAAAAGAGGATGACCAGGAGTCTGAAAGGTAGATGAGAAGATCGCCAGTGGAACGTCCCTGACGGAGTGTATCCTAATTGGTACTAGGCATTGCAAGAGTAAGCACAAATTTTATCGTTTTGTAATGTGGTAGGTGGGGGCGCTCACCATCCACTCACTTGATGTAGTGTTGCTCTCAGGTGTCTGCCATTTCCTCTCCTCTATCATTCTTTCCTTCCATCCTCTTCTGTCTTTCTTTTCTTCATTCTTTCCTTGTCCTACCTACGGGTGACTTTACACTCCCACTTCTGTCTTTCATTCCTTCATTCTTTCCTCTTCCTTCTGCCTGTGGGTGACTATACACTGAGTGACAAGCCAAATGGTTTCCTGTACACCAGGAAACCACTTACTATGCTGGGTGGTAACCATATAACCAAATTTTGGCGCCTTGTGGTGGTTTAGTGGGTAATTAAGGTGCTTCAGTCGGATTGAACTGGTGAAGGTTTATATCCAAGGAATGGTTGGGGTTTATTGCTCACGTAATGCCACTCAAGGATGAGTGAGGCTGGTCACTCTCATCTTAAATGTCAGGACCAATCTGCTTAGCCTTGGGCTCGTACACTCCTCATGGGGTGACATAGGATAGTTCCATAGAGAGACCTGAGATGAGCTTGAGGTAAGGTTGTCTGAGGCTGGGGGTGGAGAGTTAATGGTCTTCACCACCTGGGATTAACTCTTCAAGTAGGACCTCATCTTTGAATGCCTCAGAGCCATCAGAAACTACAGACACTGCAACATCATTGTTAGCAAAACCAGCTCAGCTGCACAATAATGATTTTTTTTTTCTCTCTCATCTTCATCCCCCCAAAATGTGTGATAATGGCAGGAGTGCAGATTTTCATCATATAGTAATAACAAGAATCATTTTAATCAGGGCAAGATAACCAAGGGATCATGGTGTATAGAAAGATAAGTTATAAAGTTATTTTTACTTACCCATGTTTAGACAAGGAAAAGCAGACTAATATTTTTGGGTAAAAAAAAAAAAAAAATGAAACGCTAAGAACTCGGACCCCATGCTGTCGACGCAAAGCATTGCTCAATGTGCCTCTGCCAAGCCTTGTTTATAGACTTACCATGCAACCACCATGACAAGGTTCATTGTGGATCAGAATGAGACTAAATATGAACTAAGTCAATCCCCATATGACCTTGACCTTTGACCTCAACCTTTCTGACCTAATCAGTTCATCATTCCCTCATACCATGTCATTGACAAAAAGTTCGTTCAAATTCCATCAAGGAGTTCAGGAGATATTGTGCCCACACCCGTATGACCTTGAAATTTGACACCTTGACCTTGCTGACATAATCAGTTCATTGTCCCTTCATGCTGTACCACTGACAAAAGTTTGGTCAAAATGCAGTGGGGTTCAGGAGATAAGGTGCCCACACCCATATGATGACCTTTGCCCCCTTGACCTTGCCGATCTAGTCAGTTCATCATCCCTTCATACTGTATCACTGACAAAACTTTGGTCAAAATCTGCCAAGGGGATTCAGGAGACATCTTGCCCACAGCCGTATGACCTTGACCTTTGACCCTGTGACCTTGCTAACCTAATTATCCATTCATACTGTATCACAGACAAAAGTTTTGTTGAAATCCATTGAGGGGTTCAGGAGATATCACACCCACACCCATATGACCTTGACCCCTCGACCTAGGGGACCTAATCAGTTATCATCTCCTCATACTGCATCACTGACAAAAGTTTGGTGGAAATCCATGGATGAGTTCAGGGGATATCGCACACAGTTACGGACTCACAGACCCCCACACTCACTGACAGGCGTATGAGTGAACAGACCAGTCACTTAATGTCTCTTCCACCTTAGGTGGGCAGAGGCTTAAATATATATAATGAACCTCATGTTTGGGGCATTTCAGAACATGCATTGATACATGTTATAAAAAATTTAAAGATGTGTCCCACACATAGCTGCAACAGATAAGTCAACAAGGTAATAAAAGTAAGTAAATAAAGTAAAAAATGCAACAAAGAAGATAAAGAAACAAGGTTGTTGTTGTTGCTGATCAACCCCAGTCCTTTTGGCTGACCAGAGCCATCAACCACAGGCAGGCAACCTTCCCTGCAGGGTCATCCCATGCAGTGAACCAATGTTCCCTTGCAACTGACAACACCTCACCATGGCGAAGCACAAGGAAAAATGTGGAGGGTTTGGTTCCTGGGTGGACACTGCGTTTGTGTCTTTCCACTCAGTTTCCAGGGGCACCATAGCAGGCTCCACTTCACCCTATAATTTGGTTATTTGGCTACCACCCAGCATTGTAAATGGTTTTTTGAGTTGCATACATTGGGCCAGTCACCCAGTGTAGAGCCACCTGAAGTGGAAAGAAAAATAAAAGTGACAGAAAGCAAAGGGAGAAGTAGGAAGATAAGAGGGCAGCCACAGAGAGAAATAGAAAAATTAGAAGGATAAAGGAGGCATCATTACAACAAGTGAGTGGATGATAGTTGCCACCACCTACCAGAAGTGAATAAAGAAATAAAAGTAAGTTAATAAGAAGGTAAATCTGCTACAAAGAAGGTAAGAGAACAAGGGAATAAAGATGGTAAGCAAATATGAAGATAAATCTGCAGCAAAGAAGGTAAGTGAACAAGGTAATAAAGGTATGTAAATAAGGTAAATTGCAGCAAAGAAGGTAAGTGAACAAGGTAATAAAGGTATGTAAATAAGGTAAATTGCAGCAAAGAAGATAAGTACGCAAGGTTGGGTGAGTAAAGAGGAGTAGACTGTAGCACCAGTCGAGCAGGGCAGTACTCCCTTGGAGGATGAAAAGCTGATGACAGGGAGAGCTGGAGCTCCCGTTTCATCAGCCCTCAGGACTTGTTCCTGACCATCCCCCTTGCTGAACTTTTTCAGTGTCTCAGTAACACAGAGAGTAGACCAGCATGCTCTCCAATACAAGTTTCTCCAACTGTCAACACCAAACTACATACACGCTACACACTACACTTCCTTTTCAAATTTGTTTAAAAAATGGCTAATGATAATCGTGCCTCGGAGTCCCCGGGGGGGGGACCATAAATGCCCCCACCATCCGCCCCTTTCCCGGTGACGACTCTCGGAGCTGCCTGGAACCACTGTCTCACTCACTCCTTCTTCATTTCTGTAACATTCGCGGCCTTTCCTCTAACTTTCGCTCTGTTGAGCACCACCTCTTCTCCTCTAAACCTCACCTTCTCTTTCTTACTGAGACTCAGCTGTCTGAGACAACTGACAGCAAACCCTTTTCTGTATCCTCCTACTTTCTCTATTCTCATTTCAAAGCCAAAGGTGGCTGTTGTGTATATGTACGCAACGATCTATCTTGCTCTCGTGTTCCTGAACTTGATTCTTCTGAGTTCTCGACTCTCTGGCTTCGGCTCTCCTGTCATTCTCTGACTAAATATATCTGTGCTGTTTACTTATCTCCTAATGCTACTGACTATAAAAAATTCTTTGACTATCTTACTTCTACGATGGAACACATTCTATCCAATTCTCCTTTCTCTGAAATCTCCATTTTAGGAGATTTCAATGTTCACCACCACCTTTGGCTCTCCTCTCCTTTCACTGATCCACCTGGTGAACAAGCCTACATCTTTTCTATCCTTAATGACCTAGAGCAGCTTGTACAGCACCCTACCCGTATCCCTGACCGTCTTGGAGAGAGTTCCAACATACTTGACCTTTTCCTAAGTTCCAACATACTTGACCTTTTCCTAACAACTAATCCTTCTGCTTACACTGTTAATCTTTTCTCTCCGTTGGGCTCTTCCGATCATAACCTTATTACCTTAACCTGTCCTATTGCTCCAGTACGGCATGTGGACCCCCCAAAGAAACGCCGCCTGTGGCACTTTGCAGCTGCAGATTGGGAGGCCCTCAGGCAGTACTTCTTTGATTTTCCTTGGAATGATTATTGCTTCCATGGCCTGGAGCTGTCTGAGTGTGCCCTGCGCATTACGGAGGTTATTCTCTCGGGCATGGAAGCATACATTCCTTTTTCATATCCTCTGACTAATGCAAGAAAGCCTTGGTTTAATCACGCTTGTTCTAATGCTGTCCGCAACAGAGAGAGGGCCTTTAAAAGGTACCGGAGTCAACCCACCCGTGAATTACATCTTTTTTATATTTCTGCCCGGAATCGTGCTAAGTCTGTTCTTCGCTCTGCTAAAAATAATTTCATCCATGCTAAATGTTCCCAACTCTCCAACTCGAATTCTTCTCGCTCCTTTTGGCACCTTGCCAAAAACCTTTCTAGCAACTTTACCTCATCGTCCTTCCCTCCTCTTTTCTACTCTGATGGTTCTGTAGCTATTTCTTCTACTGATAAAGCAGATCTCTTTGCTCAGACTTTCTCCTCCAATTCTACCTTAGACGATTCCAGTGCTGTTCCTCCATCACTTCCCCCCTCAGACTTCCTCATGACTGGCATTAAAATTTCTTCAGCTGATGTATTTTCTGCCATCACTGGCCTCAATATTAACAAGGCATATGGTCCTGATGGAGTCCCTCCTGTTGTCCTCAAAAACTGTGCTTCTGTGCTTACACTCTGCCTAGGTAAACTCTTTCGCCTTTGTCTCTCAACTTGTACCTTTCCTTCTTGCTGGAAGTTTGCACTCATTCAGCCAGTCCCAAAGAAGGGTGACCATTCCCAACCCTCCAACTATCGTCCAATTGCTTTAACATCCTGTGTATCAAAAGTTTTCGAATCAGTTCTTAACAGAAAAATTTTAAAGCCCCTTTCCAGTCGCAACCTTCTTTCTGATCGTCAGTATGGGTTCCGTCAGGGACGCTCCACTGGCGACCTTCTCACCTACCTTTCAGTCTCCTGGTCATCCTCCTTTCGGGACTTTGACGAAAGCTTTGCCATTGCACTTGACATCTCAAAGGCTTTCGATCGAGTCTGGCATAAATCTTTGATTTCCAAACTGCCCTTTTACAGTTTCTATCCTTCTATCTGTGCCTTCATCTCTAGCTTCCTTTCTGGTCGTTCTATAGCTGCTGTTGTAGACGGCCATCGTTCTTCTCCTAGACCTATCAACAGTGGTGTTCCTCAGGGCTCTGTCCTATCACCAACTCTCTTTCTTTTACTCATTAATGACCTTCTAAGCTGTACATCTAACCCTATCCACTCATATGCTGATGATTCCACCCTTCACCTTTCCATTCTGTTCCTGCAACGTCCATCTCAGCAGTTACTTCAGCAAACAAGGGATGAGGCTATGGCACACCTAATGTCTGACTTGGCTCATATCTCTGATTGGGGTAAAAATAATCTTGTTATTTTTAATGCATCAAAAACTCAGTTCTTACGCTTATCAACCTGACAAAATCTTCCTCAGGATTACCCACTAATGTCTAATAATGTCCAGCTCAGTCCTGCATCATCCTTGAACATGCTAGGGGTTTCATTCTCTAGGGATTTGTCTTGGAAAGAACATATTACATCTCTTGTGAAATCTGCTTCCAAGAGATTAGGTGTGCTGGGCCGACTCTGAACTTTCTTTACCCCTGCACAGATGTTGACCTTGTACACGGGTTTTATTCGCCCGTGTATGGAGTACAACTCTCATGTGTGGGGATGCTCCCCACATGCAGTTCTTCTCAATAGGGTGGAGTCAAAGGCTTTTCGTCTCATTAACTCTCCTCCTCTTACTGATTCCCTTCAACCTTTTTCTCTTTGCCGCACTGTTGCATCTTTATCTCTCTTCTATCGCTACTTCAATGGTCACTGTTCCTCTGAACCGTCTGCTTGCATCCCTCCACCTCTACGACGGGCACGTAGTACCCGTCTAGCAACAAAGTCTCATCCCTTTTCTATCCAACTCTCTGATGCAAGAGTTAACCGTTACTTCCAGTCCTTCATTTATGCAACTGGTCAACTCTGGAACTGTCTCCCTCTGTCTGTATTCCCTGCTTCCTATGATCTCCAATCTTTCAAACGCAGTGTGTCCAGGCATCTCGAAATGAATGAATCTTGAATTTGGCTCTCTTTTGTATTTTTTTTACTTTTTCTTGGAAGGAACAGTATGCGGGCCCTGGCCTTTGGTTCCTTCTTCCTTGCATAAAAAAAAAAAATAAGTAGGAAAGTGAACAAGGTGATAAAGGTGGTAAAAAAAAAAAACAGGATATTAAAGGTAAATATATGGAAGCAAGTATGTAAATAAAGTAATACTCCATCCATCCATCCATCATCCAATCCTGCATTCCCCCATGAGGAGCGTAGGAGCCCAGGGCTAGGCAAGTTGGTCCTGACATTTAAGATGAGGGTGATAAAGTAATACTCACTCAAGGTAAATACACAGTCACATGAGGTAAATAAGATAACAGTCACACTGGGGAAGTAAAGTAACATTCAATACAGACATAATAATAACACAGTAACAGAATTACTACATCTTGTATAGTGATTTGAAAACACTGCATGCATTTGTTTTCAATTACCCAACCATTTATTCTCAGTTGCCCCAACAAAATCATTAGCTGATTTTTTAAGAGTGAGTCAGTGTACCTGGGTGAGTAAATATCTGGGCCAGTCCTTGATATCTCCTTGAAACACTGTAGTAAAATCTGCTTTGTAACACATCTTCTTTAGATGTGACACACCTTAGAAGTTACCACTAATTTTTCTTCTAAAGTGCATACAAGAAATGGTTACTATGAATATTAAAAATTGATGGTTAAAGTTTATTCATATTTTGTGAACACAAAAATAGAGTCTATAAACCATATACTGTACATACATAATTTAATCTTGTGTTGCCCCATGAGGAGTGTAGGAGCATGCGGCAAGGCAAGTTGGTCCTGACATTTAAGATGAGAGTGACAGCCTCGCACATCCCTGAGTGGCATTACGTGAGCAGTAAACCCCAACCATCCCTGGATATAAACCTACACAGACTCAATCCGGTTGGAGTGCCTTACTTACCCAGTAAACCACCAGGGGTCATAGTTTGGTTATATGATTACCATCCAGTGCAGTAAATTGTTTCCTGGTGTACAGGAACCCATTTGGCCTGTCAATCAGTGTAGAGTCACTCAGAGAGAGAAGGAAGAGGAAAGAAAGAAGGAAAGAAATGAGAGGAAGGAAGGAAGAGAGGAAAGGATAGTCATCCGAGAGCAGCAGTACGTTGAGTGAGTGGATGGTGAACATTAGAGAGACAACTTTTTTGCATCTGCAGTCAATTATCCCTCAATGTTTTCAGCTACCTGTGGTGATCTCAGGTGCCCCATTGTACAATTAATGTATATGAGTAAGTGACATTTAGCAGTAAAACCTCAGTATAACGGACTTCAGTAGACAGGAATTCGCTTTTATCGGACTCGAGGAGCTACCGGACTAAACTCCTATATATCGGAAATTTGTCCGATATAGCCAGAAAGCAGTCCAGACTGCCTGACAATTTCACCTATGTTCACCACAATAAGACAAGTAAAAGACATGTTTTTCAGTGCACAGTACAGTATTATTATACCATTTGATTAATGTAGTGAAGGTATAACACAGTACAATACTGCAATGGTGGTGAAAACCACTGATGCAATCCGGACTAATGTCTGATATATCGGAAAAAGTCCGGATTAGCAGGGGTAAGTCCGGATGTCGCTTTTATCAGAAAATCGCATATTTCGGACTGGCCTGAGCCCCAATTAGTCTGTTATAGTGAGGTCTTACTGTATAGCATGATGAGAAACAATCAATCCATGATGAGATTTACCTTAACCCCTTCGTACACGACGATGCTTTAGGCATCGTTAGAGTCTTTCCTCGTAAATATGTGATGACACGTTAGGCGTCATAAAACCATAAAACATTCACACACACACAAAAAATAAGTTTTCGGTCATTTTGCGTCATTTTTTGAGGTGTCATAGCTTGCCCAGCTCATGTCAAAAGTAATGACTTGGCAATAGTGGGTCCCGGTACCAGCGTCAGTGTATACAGGTTGTTTAGGACCAAACTAGCTGTCCGTGGGGGAGGAGCGCGTGGTCCCTTGTCCCTTTAAATCCACGCTGTTACCCGCGTCACGGCAGTGCAACGTATTTCACTTATGTAGAGTTTTGGGGCACTATTGTGATTAGATTTGGTGTTTGCAATAGGAAATTTAGGTGTTTGTGAAGCATTTGTGGGTGTTATCAGTTGTTGGGCCAACGAAGATTTTGCTACTGTTTCTAAGCCTGGCCCCAGAACCACACTGCCTCTACCCTTCACTAAATGTGAGTATTCACCTATAAAAATAGTTTCAGTGAATCATGTGAATTTAGTTTGCAATACCTAGTATGCAGGAGAAATAGTGAAACAGTGCAGTAGGTAGAGGGAGGCAGGAAACAGCCTTATAGTCACGAAACGTCATGAGTACACCGTAGTTTTTTGCATTTTTCTCGAAAACTATGAGACATAGGAGAAATCTGCATATATTTTGAGGAAGCCCATAAAATTCTGCATCTATCTATCTATCTTTTGCCAGACGCCTCAATCCCGAACGGGGTGGCCACAAACAAATCGCCTCCATGTCACTCTGTCCCCTGCCATTTCACTTCCATGCTCCCAACTCACACCCCCATCTCTCATATACCTCTCCACTCCATCCCTCCATCTCATCCTCGGCCTCCCCCTCCCTCTCGCCCCCTCCACCTCACTCACATACACTCTCCTCGTCAATCTTTCACTCTCCATCCTCTCCACATGCCCAAACCACCTTAACGTGTTTCTCCTAACGCTTCCCATCACGTCCTCAACCACACCACAACGCTCCTTCACTTTCTCATTTGTTAGTCTGTCTCTCCATGTGACTCCACATGCTCCTCTCAAATAACTCATTTCCACTGCTCTCACTCTTGACTTCTGTCCTTCCAACAGGGTCCAAGCTTCACTTCCATATGTCAGAGTTGGTATCACAATACTATCATGTAACAACATTTTCACTTCCATGCTCACCTCCCTGTTTCTTATCACTGCTTTCAACGAACCAGCAACCTTCCTTCCCTGCTGTACCCTTTCGAACACTTCACCCTCCAGACTCCCATCCTTACTCATCACACTACCCTAGTACTTAAATTCACTCACATTTTCCATTTCCTTCCCATCCAATCTCACTGTACACTCACTGGCTTCACTTCTCTCGAAGACCATCACTTTACTCTTCCGCACATTCACCTTTAGATTCCGTTTCTTACACACTCTCCCAAACTCATCTACCAAGCCTTGCAGCTCCCCTTCGTCTTCACTCAACAACACAGTATCATCTGCAAACAACAGTACAGGGAGTTTCCAAACACTGCCCTCTCTCACTGGGGCCACTCCAACATCCACTGCCCGACCTTGTATCTCTTTTATAACCCCATCCATATACAGATTGAACAACCATGGAGACATGACACATCCTTGTTTCAATCCAACCTTCAAAAGGAAAGATTCACTCAGTTTGCCATCCACATGCACTGCAGCCTTAGCACCCTCATACATATGCTTCACTGCCTTCAACAACTTCCCATCCACTCCATATATTCTTAATACCTTCCACATAAGTTGATGAAATAAAAACAAAACACTGCCAAGAAAAGTTTTTTGCTAGAGCTCCCTGAATAAAAGCTCTGTTCTCTGTCGGAAAAAGGTTTTACTTTTTTGCTTATTACTCGAAAACCACACCTCATATCAGAATGCGGACGAAGGGGCTAATATTCAGTTGTGCCTGCATGAAATATTAGAAGAGTGGCAGTTCATTCTATGAAGAGGTAGACAGCACTCTGGGAGCGCATACCTCTGCCAACGCCTAGACCAGAAAGCTCAGATCACCACCAAAATTTAATAATTCTTCCTCAGCCCATGACCCATATATCCACAAAATATACTTGAAATACCATCATTTTTTAGATTTCTTGTGGAAAGTCAAAGAAACAGAAGAAAAAAAAAATCCTGGATCTGCCTTAAAATCTAATAAAGTTTTCCATGACCAATGAGCTATCCCTTCAGAAAATTGCATCAAAATTCAATTGTAACTTTGAGATATTTTCTGGACAGGCAGACAGGCAGACACAGGTGATCACATAACCTCATCCCAATTTTGTTTACAAAGGTACATAACCAGATCCCTGACAAAAATTTGTATGTTTTGACAAGAATTTTCATGATGGGAGAATTTTCCCAGGACCACGGACATAACTTGCATCAAAATATTTATAAGCAGCCGTGGCTCAGTGGGTTAGAGCGCTCCGCTCTGGCCGTAGGGTCGGAGGATCGAATCCACCCAAGGGTCATTGGTAGACATCAGGAAGGGCATCCGGTCATAAAATGCTACACGCTCCAATCCAAAAAGGCCGACGCATGCAAGCATGTTGCAGCCTTCAAAAACGAAACGAAACTAATGCTCGGATAATCGGGATATTGTAGGTGAGCAGTGTGTTAAGAATGATGATGGAAGGGTAGTGGTGAACAGTGAGGATATTAAAGATGCATGGAGGGAGCATTATAGCCGATTGTTGAATGAGGAGTTTGATTGGGATAGAGAAGGTTTGGAGCCAGCTGATCCAGTGTTTGCCCCTTGGCCTTTGATTGACGCTGCTACTGTGAGTCAGGCAATAGGCAGGATGCAGGTGGGGAGGGCGGCAGGTGTGTCTGGGCTGACTGCCAAAATGTTGAAGGCCTCAGGAGATACTGGGGTGAGGTTAGTCACTGACCTGATAAATATGATTATATATGAGTGTGTTGTCCCAGATGATTGGCTGAAGAGTGTAATTGTAAATGTGTACAAAGGAAAGGGTGATGCTCTGGAAAGGGGAAATTACAGAGGTATAAAGCTCTTAGATCAGATAATGAAAGTAATGGAGAGAGTTCTAGAAGGTATGATTAGAGAAAGAGTGAATATCGATGAGATGCAGTTTGGGTTTATGCCAGGCAGGGGGACCACTGATGCCATATTCATTGTTCGACAGCTTCATGAGAAATACATTGGAAAGAATAGGGAATTGTATTTTGTTTTTGTTGATTTGGAGAAGGCCTTTGACAAAGTCCCTAGAGAGGTGGTGAAGTGGGCAATGAGAAAGCTAGGGTTGGAAGAGTGGCTGGTTAGGGTGGTTATGGCCATGCACGTGGGTGCTCGCACCCAGGTAAGAGTGAATGGAGCTTTGAGTGATGAGTTTTCCGTGAATGTTGGTGTGCATCAGGGGTCAGTTTTGAGTCCCTTGTTGTTTATCATGGTGCTTGAAGCCCTCTCACGTGACTTCAGAGATGGACTCCCATAGGAGATGCTGTATGCTGATGATTTGGTGTTGATTGCAGAGAATGAAAAGGAGGCAGAGGAAAGATTTAAGAAGTGGAGAGATGGTATGGGGTATAAGGGCTTAAGGGTAAATGCAGATAAAACAAAAGTGATGATATCCAGGGTTGATGGCAGTACAATCAGAGGAGAGGGAGACTGGCCATGTGCAGTTTGCCACAAGGGTCTGGGAAGTAATTCCATCTTGTGTAGTGTTTGTGATAAGTGGGTGCACAAGAGATGTAGTGGTATTAGAGGTAGACTGCGAGGTGATGCTGATTTCATGTGTGCGGCGTGTCGGGGAGAGCAGGTGGAGTTTGTTAGGCGTGAGAGGGTTGAACTTGCAGGTGAATCTCTTGAGTGTGTGGAGGAGTTTCGTTATTTGGGAGACATGTTATGTGCCGGAGGTGGGGCTGGAGTTAGCTCGGTTGCTAGGGTGAGAAGTGGTTGGAAGAAGTTCAGGGAGCTGTTGCCTCTCCTGACATTGAGAGGACTCTCCTTACGTGCTAAGGGGTCTTTGTATGCAGCATGTGTTAGGAGTGTGATGCTGTTTGGTAGTGAGACCTGGGCAGTAAAGGAAGAGGATATTCGCAGGTTTAAACGTACAGAAATGACAATGATTAGGTGGATGTGCAGTGCGTCCCTGCGTGCAAGGCCTGGGGGGGCTGGGTTTACAATGGAAGAGTTGAGAGGTAGGATGGGACTGGAGTGTATTGGTGTTGTGATGAGTAAAGGTAGGCTGAGGTGGTTTGGACATGTGGAGAGGATGGGGGATGATAATTGGGTGCAGAGGGTGAGAGGTGTTAATATTGGGGGAGGGGTTGGGAGGGGTAGACCGAGAAAGACATGGGACGAGGTCATTAAGTGTGACTTAAGGGTTAAGGGACTGAACAGGGAGGCTGCCAGGGATCGAGCAGCGTGGAGAGCCGCCATTAGGTGACCAAGACCAACGCATGCAAGCATTTTGGAGCCTTCTAAAATGAAATGAAACGAATGCTCTTGTATGCCTTGAGTGCCCATCCAGTGAAAACTTTATTCCCATTGTTTATAATTATAAATATTGGTATACTGTGTGTTAGCTGTAGGAGGTCTGTTGGCAACAATGACATCAAGGCAATAGACATTCTATTTTCAAGGTCAGTTACCCGCTCCCTTTTGTGTGTGTGTGTGTGTGTGTGTATTTACCTATTTGTAGTATACAGGAATTGAGCTAAGCTCGTGTTGTCCCGTCTCCATATCTACATTCATCTAATCTAGTTATAAACACATGAATGTTTTTCGCCTGCACCACCTCTTCGTCTAAGTCATTCCAAATACTTATGCTTCTGTTCGGGAAACTGAACTTTTTGAGATCATTAAGACATCTACTTTTCCTCAACTTGGAGCCAAGACCTCTTGTTCTTCCATCATCCAGCACAAAAAGATCCTCTCTATCCACCCTTTCCAATTCTCTTACATTTCTAAATATCGTGATCAAGTCACCTCTTTCCCTTCTCTCGCGCAATGTTGGTAACTTCAGTTTTTCCAATCTCTCCTCGTAGGTGAGTTCCCTTAAACGTGGTATGATCTTCGTTGCCATCCGTTGGACCCTTTCTAGTTTATCAATATGCTTCTTCAAATGAGGTGACCATACCACCGCCGCATACTCTAGTCTTGGTCTTATCATGGTCACTCTCAACTCCCTCAACATTTCCTCATCCATATAGTTAAAAGCCACTCTCATGTTGGTCAGTAATCCATAAGTTCCCCCAATAATTTTGTTTATATGCTTTTCTGGTGACAAGTCATCCTGAATAATCACTCCCAGATCTTTCTCATCCTTTCTTTTACTAATCATCTCATTGCCCATTTTATATGTCCAGTGTGGTCTTCTTTCACTTATACCCATTTCTAATACATGACACTTCTTGGCATTAAAGTCCATTTACCAAGTCTGGCTCCAGCTGTGTATTTTGTCCAAGTCCTCTTGCAGTTCTTTACAACTATCAATACATTTAATATGTTTCATAATTTTAGCATCATCTGCAAACATACTCATGTAACTATTCAAACCCTCTGGCAAATAATTTACATATATCAGAAACATTACTGGGGCCAAGACAGAGCCCTGGTGTACTCCACTAGTCACATTTCTCCATTGTGATACCTTGTCTCTTATTACTGTTCTCATCTGCCTTCCTATCAAATAATCTCCCATCCACTTTAATAGTTTCCCATGCACCCCTCCAAATGTCCTCAACTTCCACAATAGTCTCTTATAGGGTACCCTGTCAAATGCTTTCTTAAGATCCAGATAGACACAGTCTGCCCATCCCTCTCTCTCCTGTATGACATCTGTTACCCTACTGTAGAAACTTAGTAGGTTAGTAATACATGATCTTCCTTCCCTAAAACCAAACTGTCTTGGTGTTATCACTTCATTTTCTTCTAAATACTTTATCCATCTTTTTCTAATAACTTTCTCACAGATTTTACAAACAATACTAGTAAGTGACACAGGTCTATAATTAAGTGGATCCTCCCTATCTCCTCCCTTAAAGATTGGCACAATACTTGCTCTTTTCCAATCTTTAGGTAACTGTCCATTTTCAAGCGAGGTTTTGATAATGACATAAACTGGCCACACTAACTGGTCGGCACATTCCTTCAGGATCCATCCAGCCACACCATCTGGTCCCATTGCTTTTCTCACATCCAAATCCTTCATCATCTGTAGCATCTCATCCATGTCAACTGTAATTTTGGTCATTCTCGTCAGCCTGGGCTCCATTTCAGGCTCCCTAAATTCGTCTTCCAATACATAAACTGACTGTAGCTTGTTGTTCATTATTTCACACAAGTCTTCCTCTCTTTCGTATGTTTCATCGCCATCCCTCAGTCGTATTATACTGTCCTTAACTTTCATTTTGCCATTTACAAACCTATAAAATAGTTTTGGCTCTTTTTTACAGTTAGATACAATATCTTTTTCATATTTCCTTTCCTCTTCTCTCTGTATCCTTACATATTCATTTCTAACCTGCTTGTACTCCTCCCAGGCCCTTTCACTATACCTTCTTCTCACTTTCTTCCATGCTTTTTTTCTTGCCTCTTTTGCCATCCTACATCTGTTGTTAAACCATTCTTTCTTCCTTTCCATAGCTGCAGAAAATTTTGGGACATACTTAGTAACTCCTGTTTTATATACTTCTATCAAAAACTCATATTTCTCATCAACATTTGTGATCATATTCATTTTACTCCATTCTACATTTTGGAAAAAGTTTCTCAGGGAAGCAAAGTCTGCCTTCCCATAATTGTATCTATTTTCTCTGTGTTTTTCATCTCTTTCTCCTTCCCTCACTCCTACCACGTCCATCTCAATTACCAGATGATCACTTTTACCAAAGGGGCAATGGTAGGTTATGTACCTCACATCATTTGGGTCCTTTGTGAATAGTAGGTCAAGCCTGGATGGTTCATCAACACCCCTAATTCTTCTGTTTTCTTTGATCAACTGGGTTAACATGTTTTCCATCATCAATTCCATTAATTTATTTCCCCATGATTCTTCATTGTTCCCAGCATCCATACTTTCCCAATCAACTTCTCTACAGTTAAAATCTCCCATTAATATTATTCTATTTCTTCGTTCAATTAACATTTCTAGCCTAATAATGGATTCACTTATTAACTGTTCGTAATCTTCCTTTGTCCATGCCCTAGTTTTGGGGGGCATATAAAAAACTATTACATCCATTTTTTCTCCATAATTGTCCTCTATTTCAACTCCCAAAAGTTCAGCCTTAGTATTTTCAATTTCTATATTCTTTACTCTTAGGTCATTATGGGTTAATATCACTATTCCTCCCCCAAATTTGCCTTCTCTGTCCTTCCTCCAAATCTTATAATTATTCCAGCCAAATAATTTTATATCGACATCTCGGGGCAATTTAGTCTCTACTAGGCAAACAATTTCAGGTTTATTTTCATTTAAGTAGTCTCCAATTTCCCCTTTCTTAGATATTAATCCATCTACGTTACTATACATGATGCTCAGATTTGCTGCACTGTTGTTATCTTTACTCGTTCTTCTCTTTTTCATATTCATATCCATCCCCTTTGTTTCCTTCACGTCTAGTTCTTCACATGCCACTTCCTTGCCTTCATATCCATCACTCTCCAAAAAAAAGTTTTACGTTCTTCCTCTGTCCTCCTGTCATTTTTTTCCTTTACTTGGTCCTTCAAAGATTTTAAGACTTCTCTTTCTTCTTCATTCAAGTCTTTTCTTACTATAATATTTTCCATTCCTGCCTCTTTACTTAGTTTCCAGGTCACCTTAAGTATGTCATTTACAACACTTTCTGAAGACATCTTAACTCTCATTGGTCTTGCTTCCCCTTTCTTATGTGGCCCTATCCTCCTTACTTCCTCAATTTCTTTTTCCCACTTGTTTCCTTCGGGATCGATCTTGTCCAGTATTTGCCTCACCTGATTTGAGTCTCTCTCGAGTCTCACAGACCTAACTTTTTCTTCTTCCTCCCTGTTTCCAAATATTATCACACATCTGTTCCTTTCTACTGTTTCTCTCACTATTTTCTCTTTTTTCTTCAATATTTTCACTACATTTTCTTCCATTTTTTTCTTGTTCATTTCCCTTTCTTCCTGAATAATTTCCCTTAAACTGACTACTTCTTTCTGTTCTTCTTCCACATGTGCCCACTTTGCCTTTTGCTCTTCTAACACACTACTTACCTTCTCTGGTTACTGCTTTCTTCTAGTTTTCTCCGTAATTCAATATTTTCTCGTTTTAAATTCTCGATCTCCTGGTTCGCTGTCTCATTGGCCTGTATCAAACTCTGTATAGTATTTTCGGTTTTTTCAGGCATGTCTCTTGATACTAGATCTTCCACTTTCTTTTCTAGATCACTAATTCTCATAATCAATGTTTTAACCAGGTCCATTACATTTGTCTCACTGTCAAATCCTGGGAATTCCGGTTCCCCAGTGTTTACATGGTCGGCCATCTTTAAGGTTGGTTGCAGTACTAAACTGAGCAGCTGTTCCCAAAATTCCTATAAAAACATTCATGTATACTTAATGACAATAGTTCTTTACATTTTTGGTAGAGTATAATAACTTGCAATACTTAAAATTATTAACAAGACTGGAGACAGGACAATTCCTGAAAACTACTTAGGGTTTGTTGAGAGGCGGTTTGAGACACGTCTTCTCGCTGTGGCTGCCACTCCGTGTGTGTGTGTGTGTGTGTGTGTGTGTGTGTGTGTGTGTGTGTGTGACATTCTCTGGCTTTCATGTCAAGGCTTCTGGTATAATCTCTTAATCTCTTAGGCTAACAACTGGAGTTGATGTGTTCTTCATGTTGTCAAGGAGCAGAGTTGGTAGAGCATATACTTCCTTATGGTTGTTCGCCCCACTCTGCCGCTCGTATGCTATCCGGGCCAATCTGAGGCTCGTTTGCTTTTTCTGCTAGAAAAGCAAAGTTAAACTGCGACATCATATGCAAACCATCTATATGACCATCTTGGACACATTTTTTGTCATTTCATTGACACATTCTCACTGTACTGTCTTTGCTCAAAACCTGTTATGCTTGAGGCATGTCGTACATAAAAATTACAGATCTCTTGCCTCTCCTAATTGGCTTGTGTGTGATACTGTTAAATCAATAGTGTGGTATATCAGCAAGCAATAGCTGTTTAATGTTGGTATCCGTATTGGGGGGGAAAAAATATAAGAAAATTTGAATTGTATCAGCATTGGGTGAGTAACAATGACAAATAAATTTTTGCTTTACCCAGTAACCCAAGGTTCTTATAGATCTTCTAGCACTTATTTCTCCACCTTTTTAGTTGTGAACTAAGGCTGTGATGATTATTTTCCAGATGAAGGCCATATCCCACATTCTTTTCATTGTCAATAATGGTAAATGCATAAACTAAAATATGAGATATTTACACCATAATACTATAATATCATTGTGGTTAGAATGTATGGTAACTCAGCATAAAAACAATACCTAGACAATAGTCATCTGTCAGGGTGCTGCACTGGACAGGGATGAACCAGCAAGTCAGGCAATAAACTGATCACACAAATATACACGCACTGCACATTTGTGGTGTTCCATTAGTGACATGAGTTTGCCACTTGATGTTTACTTTAAATGGTACTATACAAGAAGTCTGAGCAGCTGCAGTTAAATTTTAATTGGAAATCCAATTACTTTTTTTTTTTTCTAATCTTCGGTATAATGTATAGAGTTGAAAAATATACACAACCTTATTATTGCTGCCTTTTTCAGACTTAATGAACTTGGTGCTAAATATAGTCCTTACTTGCATTTTTTTTTTTTTTTTTTTTTTTTTTTTTTTAGCTTGTCAGGAACACCTGCTGGTACTTTATGGAATTATATCAACATCATCATGACCTCCTTTCCCACCCTAGGGCAGGGTGAGGAGTACCAACATCCAGACAGCCCTAGTTTCCTTAATCCAATGGGCCATGCTTTCATTCACCCATCTTTCAAGCCCCCCAGAATCCTGGCTCTGTCTGACACACAAGAAACATTCATCACATTCTGTAGCTTCACATAAACATATCCGATAGAATCAGTCTGGACGCTGTCATGTTAACCCTTAAATTTCGGGGTCGTCAGAGGCGCCCCGTGCCCATCCCACGGGGATGTTCGCGCTCCGACTGACTTTTTAAAAATATTTGCCAAAAATCAGTTATTAGTCCTAGAATATTATAATTACATATGCTTATGGCACCTACTTTCAGCTTTCTCCTGGGATGTTTTTTTAGCTCTTGTTGACCACCGTAGGACTTGTGGAGACTTCTGAAGTTTGGTAACTAAGTCTCCACATCACACTTCCTGACATCCCCTAATCTGAATATCACTGCCAGATATGAACACTAGAAACACTATCCAATGATTTCCAAGTAGTTAGGAATCCATACTAAAAAAAAAAAAAAAAAAAACACTGTGAAAGCAGCATAAAATACGAGCGTGTACGAGCCTCCCACTCGCGCTAAATCGCTGCTGGTATTCTGTCATTTCTTGCTCATATACACACTCACACTTTATTATTTCTAGTACTTTATTACACTTATATATATCTGCAGTCCTTTACATCTGCAGTCCTTTACCGCTTCCCACACTATGTTTAGTAGGGGTAGAGGTCACAGGGCCTTTTATAATGGGCGCAAAAGGGGCAGAAATGGAGGGGCGTGACTGCGACATGCTTCCACTTTGAAAGACGGCAGTGAACTGAGATGTACGTATCTCGGTAGCCAAGAGTTGAAAATGTCAGCTGCTAATGTATATGCTAAGAAACAAGTCATAGGAAATCTAGACAATACATAAATTAGGTAGTTCCAGGTGAATATAAGTGTAATCCCTCCATTATTCGACACAATAGAGCCAAAGACATGTCCGAATATTGGTTTTGTCCGAATATTGGGCCCTGAAGCTCCAGCACTGGTCATTCATGACCCTAACCTAACCCAACCTAAATCAGAAAACTACCTTCCTGCCTCCCTACTGGACATGTTTAGCACTTATTTAGGTCCCTTTTCACATAAATAATGCACAAAAAGCATGAATTAATTGAATTTTAACCAAAAAATGATGATTTAGAGGTGAGTGAGGCATAGGTCCTCAGAACTTGCCAGCATAGTATAAGTAAGTATCTGACATGGAAGTCATCTTTTCTCACATTTTATGCACTAAATTATTGGATACAACGCATCAAATACAGTAAATGATGTAAATTGCTACCAGAAAAATGGTTAGGTTAGGTTAGCTTAGCTTATGACCAGACATGAAATTCACTGCCTTTCACCTTTTCATAGCTGGTGCACTTAAAAACCATGCATGAAAAAATTAAATTGCAAGCAGGAAATTTTGATTAACATTTTTGGTAATTTTTTAACACATTTACAGCATGATGAAAACAGGTTAGGCATGAAAATCTTTATGGTAAGCATAGGTTAGGTTTGGTTAGGTTAGGTTAGGACCGGACATGAAATTCACTGCCTTTCACCTTTTTCATAGCTGGTGCACTTAAAAACCTTTCATGAAAAAATTAAATTGCAAGCAGGAAACTATGATTAACATTTTTGGTAATTTTTTAAGACATTTACAGCATGATGAAAACAGGTTAGGCATGAAAATCTCTATGGTAAGCATAGATTAGGTTAGGATGGGTTAGGTTAGGTTAGGTTAGGTTAGGACCAGACATGAAATTCACTGCCTTTCACCTTTTTCATAGCTGGTGCACTTAAAA